>JAQJVK010000001.1:38262090-38411063 GCA_035578135.1 Flexamia atlantica
GTGAAAAGTAACTTGTGAAATGTATTGTTGGTCATGTAGAGTTTATATTTTGATTAAGTTTGATAAGATTTCTCTGATTTTTTAGATGGAAATTTGTTTTTACTAATCAGTGCAGGCCAATGTCCGCAAACATTAAAATAGAAGTATTTTTTTGTTTTTAGGGTTACTATGAAAGTACTTAAGAAACTACATGATTCATTTTTAGTTAACTTACTAAAACACACATCCAGTTCCAGCAAAAGAACTATACTACTGGAACGCGCGCTGGGCCAGCAGAGCGAGCCGGAATCCGCGGTTGTGTCCGGGGCCTGCAGGCGCCAGAGCGGGGCAGGTACACAGGCCGCGCCAAGGCTCAGGCATTACGATAATATTGTTGCGGCCTATTGCAGCACTTTAAACGCCTTGTAAACTCTGAAATACTGTACTGTCATATTTCATAATGAATGTGTTGTTAACAATTTTGATAATTGTTTCAACCAATTATATTTCGTACTGATTATTTTAATGCAGAATATGATGACTTATTATAAGATGTTACTCGTAAATTTTACATTTTGTTGAAAATTAGGACTAAAAATTTCTAAATATGTATTTGGTAAAATAAAATAACTTTTAAATATAAATTGTACTTTATTTTAAGACAATTTTTACAGCTTATTTCCCAAGCATCAGATGCTTAATCTACAAGTTAGAAAATAAAATCAATGTCGTCAACTTTTGCCTTAAACCTAACTTAGATTTGTAAGTGATTTCAAACCTTTCCTGTTTGACTATGTAATGAGATATAATTTAAAAAAATAATTTAGCTACAGATTTGATCAACAATAATTCGTGGCTTCCACAGAATTCGTCATTGCTTATGTGATCTTTAAAAATAGTGTCTGTGAAATTGTTACATATTCCCAAGGTTAAATTGTTGGTGGTAGCCTTTGTTTCAGTTAGCTTGAGTAAATATGCATATTTAACAATTTTGAACACATCGTCACTTACCCCAATTAGTTTGCCTTTTGGTTAAAAATCTGTAAACCTCGTGTGTGATCTAAGGTCGTCATCACTTGTATGCAGTAATGAACTACATTCGATTCTGTTTATGTTTTTCCCAATGCGTCTAACAATTAAGCCACAAAGGTAGTAAAAAATTTCATTCTTGTAGCTAGAATCATCATAACTTTCCAAGACTTGTATAGCACTATCAATATCACTATTATCCCCTACATCAGAAAACTCACACATATCATGACCCAACTCAAGAAGGCCAAGGTGTGAACTTGGGTCAAACACAAGACAGTTGGCATTTGTAGCGCCAGCGCGGGTACAAATAACATAAAAATTACAAATAAGACATTAAATTCAAAATCTGAATCTCATCACAATTACCATGATATCAATTATAAATGGTTTAGAGGCATTTTACACATCATAACAATCGATAACCTAGAAGCTTGCCCTAATATTCCTTAGTTATTGCCACCGTAGTCCATGGAATTAGTTCCCAGAGTCAGCAAAATATTTCACTTTTTGATACCACCTTGAGATTTTTTTTCAGGAAATATATATACAATAAGAATCAAGAAAATATTTACCAAAATAAAATCTCAAAGTGGTATCAAAAAGTAAAATATTTTTGAGCTAATTCTACGGACTACCACGGAATACACTTGTAATGTTCCTACATTGTGCTAACTGTCTCTAAAACATTTGGTACCATTGTAATTATTGTGAGATTCATACCTTTAATTTGATTCTATAATCGTATTTTTTAGTTTATATTATTTTTGTAAACATCATTTTAGATTTGACTTTGTTTTTATCCTGGCGCCGCACGGATAAATTCTCTCACAAAAACTAAGTTAATAACCAAACTACGGCAGCTAATTTTTTCAAAAAATATGCAGACGTGTAAAGTGTTAATTACTTGGACGAGTTTGTGAACCAGCCCGATCGGACCACCGGAAGGGGGGTTAAAGGGGAATAAACCCCCCAAAAATGTTTTTTTTAGTTTTTTACAAAGAAAAATTAAATTTATCGAATTTTTGTTGGCACCATTGAATTCAGCTAAAAAAAACAAACAATGTACTATCTTGAATGACGATTGGTTACTGAGATATTGAAAGTGGTAAACACAGTACGTTGTCCCAATGTTAACCTTATGGGAAATAAGTCAAATTCTATATCTCGGTTATTTCTCAACATATCTTGATAACACTTGGTAAATAGCTTCTTCTAGTTCAGATCTATTAAATCTATATAATTAATACGCCAACACGAAATTTGTCTTATGAACTCCTCCGTCATTTCTTAACCGATTTTGATCATTGACGGCTCATTGGAAAGAGCGTGTCGCGTAGATTTGTAAACTGGCCTTACATTTTTGAAAAAGTCCCTTGGGCTCTGCCCCATTGGCTTTTAAAGTTCCCATGTTATCCTTATGAAGAACATAATTGTTTACATTTTGATCAGCTGGATAATTTAATTGCTGTTATTTTTTAATTTGTGTAAACATAACCCTCAAGACGGATCGTGTTAGCATGATTGTGTTTTAAATTTGTCGCCATTTGAATTATCGCTCTGCTAGAGTAGCGCACGATTCCGTGCGCTCGGATCCACTAGTATTGAATTAAAACCACACAGATTTAATATACCTGTTGCAACAAACCTGCATACTTATTCCCCATGTTATTCTTATGGAGGTTACCAAAACATGTCAAATCTCGCTATGTTGAATTGAAATATGTTGTTTTGCATTTGAAATTCGCTGAGAATGTTGGTCTGCTGCAACGGGGGTATTAGACTAATAGCGTCTAGTGAATCGAAGAATACCGATGCATCGAGGCCAAATCGATGCATGCAGAATCGAATCGTAATTTTGATGCATTTTCAATCCAACGCACACCCCTTGTAAAATTCTGCTTTGGACCATTGAATTCAGGTTGAAAAAAAAACTTTATATTTTGAAGATTTGCTCTATGTCCATTGGTTACCGAGATATCGCTCGTGGTAAACACAGTATGTTGTTCGAATGTTAAACTTATGGGAAATAAACAAAATTCTATATCTCGCTAATTTATCTACATATCTGAATAAAACTTGTTATATGGCTTCATCTAGTTGATATCTACTAGTTTATTGCAAAAAATGTCTAAATTTCTTACTTCTATGGCAGCAAACCTGCATACTGATTTCCCATGTTATTCTTATGGAGAAAATTTTTGTATGTTCATTTTAGGATTTAAGTTGATTTAACTTGATTTTATGCTCCGTCTAAATGATTTATTTAGGTATTTGAAAGTCGCCGAGTATGCAGGTCTGCTGCAACGGGGGTATTTTTCTCGTGAATTGGAAATAGTTTTGAGTTATTAAAAATTTTGAGTTACCAAGATTAGAGCTATTGAGAGTCGACTGTATATGTGATGCGGAAAGTGAAAAAGGGACCTCAAGTCGCTGGAGTAAATTTTACAGTACAGGCATTTTAGTCAAATCGGGTCAAAAATATCGATTTTTAGGTTTCAAATGGATACGATTCCTTAATCTTTCCTGTACATATTCAT
Organism: Flexamia atlantica; assembly: GCA_035578135.1. Taxonomy (NCBI): domain Eukaryota; kingdom Metazoa; phylum Arthropoda; class Insecta; order Hemiptera; family Cicadellidae; genus Flexamia; species Flexamia atlantica. The sequence continues at coordinate 38,265,639 of JAQJVK010000001.1, forward strand.
TCGGTTATTTTAGTGATTAGAATTCGATAAATATTAAAAAATAATCGATTTAGCAGCCTATGTCATGCAAACGAAAAGGGACCTCAAGTCGCTTATATGGGAAATAACATGGCGGGCGACTTCAGGTCCTGTTTCCCAAATGTGCAGACCCGTACTGACAGTGTCGTCAGGGGCATTACAAAACTACTCTCTCCTGACATCTATCGGCGAATAAGTGAACTACTTCAAGTTTTTCGCTGTAGAAGAATATTGTCTGAGTCCAAAAATCACCGTCTTGACAGTGTACTTCTCTTTTATTCTTCAGTATTCTGCCCTCCGACTTGAGGTCCCTTTTTAAACTTCTCACTTTCTCATTTTTTTAACAATGAAATTGTGAGTGTATCACGTCTGTTTCAGTTTAGATTTAAAGATCTAGTTTTCAGCTTTATTTTGATACCAAATTCATTTCTTAAATATCAATAATAAGTTTTCTGTGAACGTTTGAAGTTTTGGGCCTTGATTTCCTAAAATGCCCGTTTTGACTATTTAAAATTCAAACGCCAATTATTCAAAGACAAAAAATCATAGCACTATAAATTGTATGTCAAATTGTTCGTAATTTAATGCAGAATTTCAGGATATTAGTAACTCAAAACCTGAAAATTCCGACTTGAGGTCCCTTTTCACTTTCCGCATCACATATGGTCTTGCCATGTTACTAATCTGTAATAACAAGTTTCATGAGATTAATTCAGGATCAGAAAGTTTCATGAGATGATCTATGGGATCTAAATTCTGATCCCATTGTTAGTTGTTAAGAAAACTAGCACATAACAATATGTTTGATTCTGAAACATCTTTCACTGGTCGGTGAAACAAATTTTCCCAAAAAAATATATAAATAGTTCTAATTACCTTAGTTACTATTCCTAAAAATGTTTACTCTTCAAACATTAAAAAAGCAATTTTTCTTTATTAAAAAACCATATAAACAAATATGGTTTACTGAGATATATTCCTAATGTCTCATATATAATTTTTTTTGTTCTTTACTTAGTTTGCAGTCATTGGCCAAAGCTTATTTTTTTACTCACTTTTTTAATTTTATTTTCGACTCCAAAAACTGTTACAAGGCCTGCAAGTTAGATACAATTTTATCTGACTATTTTATAATAATGCTAAATATTTTAACTTTATTCTTTTATCTCTCAATTTAGGTATGTTGAGTCACAAATTAAGAATGCCAACCCTTTGAAAGGATTTCCTGAGAAAAGCAATGCAAGAACTGAATCAATATTCAGTCAAAAGGTTCAAGAGACTCCTCATCAGGTAGGAAACAATAGTTGTACTAAAGAAGCACAAGTGCTCAGGAGTGAATCAAATATTTACAAAAAAGGAGATTGCCTCACAAGCCCAAAAAAACAAATAATAATCAACCAGATACAAAATTATAATGAAGACAAAAATAAGGAGGACAAATTGAATAATCCAACAGGGCTGACAAACAGGAGTTGTGAAATTGGCTTTTCGAAACACAATAATGAGTTTCGATATGAAGATCACATTAAGCCTAGTGTAAGTAAAACTTTTTTTAAGACTAAATAAAAAAGTTTATGACAAAGGGATGCGTAAGTACTCGAGTATTAGTTGTTTGTGAGCCGAGTTTACACTGCTCGACTTGACTCTAAAGTTTTGCAAAATATTTTTTAGTTTGGGTCAAGTAGTTGTGTTGTTGTACAAGCAAAATCAGTACACACAGTAGAATCTGATTGTCATTTTTAATTAAGTTCCCCAAACTTTATCTGCTTTTGTTGAAACTTTTTTTTTACTTCAATTGAAGGGGTCCCGCCAGTAACGTAAGCAAAATAGAGTAAATTTTTCAGGAAATGGAAAAAACATATAAAATAGGGAATGTAATGATGTAAACATGTTTTATTTGTTATATATAATTATAATATCATAAAATAAGCTAAACTATAAAGTATTACAATTTTATCGCACGTAATAAAAAAGTTATCACAAAAAAAGTTATTTTAAAATTGCAATAACATTGTAAATGACAGTCGTTTGCAACAACGTTTGCAACGTTTCTTTTGGTTTCTTTTTTTCATTTATGTACGGTTCCCCAGCATTTCTTCTCTGCTTACGTACATTTCTGGTCCAACTTTCAAACTTAACAGGGCGTTTTTTACCACAGACGGCGACAGAACGGTGCGCGGTGGTGTTGCCATTTTTGGCGGTTACAACGTTGCTGCAACTGCGGGGCCAACAGCGCTTGGTTTTCAACCTGTGGTAGTGCTGCCAACACAAGAGTTATCAATGAAAAAATTCCCTGCCCTGATGCAGGATGTTGTTTACAACCTTACTGCATAGAAATCTCAATTTTGAAAAAGTTGTTGTTTACAATGTTACTAGCGGGACTCCTTCAATTAAAGAGCGTTTTAGTTCATCTATAATAAGTTTGATAACTTTTTTGTCACAGATATTAGAGATTGGCATGATGGAATTGCCTCTGAATCACTTATATATAACCAAAGTAATATATAAAATTACCTGGAATTAGGGGTGTGCGATGCAGCAAATTTTTTTCGATTTGATGCGTCGATGCAATTCATAGAATTTTGATTCGAATCGATGCGATTCGATTCGATGCAGTGTGGTGTTATTAGCTGTTAAGAGTTATTTACAGCTTGCATTACTGTAATGCAGCGGTTCTCAAACTGGGGAGGGGTTCCTGGAGAGGTGTACGGGGGTTCGCGAGAGATAAATCAATAATGGCGGACACAAAAATTGTAGCCTAATTTTATAAAATTACGTCAATATAACTATCATAATTTTACCATAACAGTCAAAATATTTCCAGCTGTAATCAGTTTGAAATATTTTAAAAGTCAAAGACGTTTGCAAGATCAGCGTTAGGCCTATTTCATAATAATTAGTCTAATTAGGAAATATTTTCCCAAACTCAATGGAAACATTCTTTGGATCAAGGACCCTTTCTCTGAAACAAATTTCGATTCATCCAACCTAAATTTCAAAGAAAAGGAAAATTTGATCGAATTTTCCACTGACTCTTTTTTGAATGTGGAATTGAAGAGAAAACACTTGATCAATTTTTGGTTGGACTTGAGTGACGAGTATGTAAATTTTTGTTCAATTTAGCAATCAAAGTTCTGCTCCCTTTTTCAACTAACTACGGTGCTCGTAGAACGAGCATTTTCCTCATATGTGTATATTAAAAGTAAATAGGAATAAACAAATAAATAAATAAACAGGAACAAACTCGATGCAGCTCCAGACATGAGGATCTATTTATCTTCTTTTGAGCCCAACTTTAAAAAACTAACTTCATCAAAGCAGGCTCATGGCTCACACTAAGACTCTTAACTTTATTCCAGTTCTTTATTGTCAATAAAGTGTTTTGTTTTTAAATATAAATTTAGAAAAACTAGTATTTTTCTGATTCATAAACTTTTGAACCTTTTTGTAAAGATTTGCATTGCCATTTTTTTTAATTTCATTACAAATGTATTCAAAATATAGTTATAACTTGCTAATAACTTAATTGTTCACAAAGTACTTAAATATTAGTTCATTTACGCTATAATAAATAGTCAATAGTTTTATAGCTATAATAAATAGTCAATAGTTTTAGTTTTATAGCTATAATAAACGCTATAGATAAGCTAATACTCAAGTATTAACTATTGAATATGACCTAGGGCCCTAGGGCGACCTAGGGGTAAAATTCATGAAAATACATTGGCTTAGGGGTTTGCAAGGTGAAATAGTTTGAGAACCGCTGCTGTTATGGGTCAATAACCTTAAAGAGGATTAAAGTAGAAAAATTCCACATAAAGTTTGAATGAGTCTGAACGAAAGCATTTGTAAAAGGCCTAGGTACTGACCCATTCATTATAAATAGGAATTTGGAATTATAAATAAATAAATAACTATACCTTTATTCCTATACATCCTTTTACAATCTCAAGAAATAGTTTTATTAATAGGCCTAAAGTTTTTTCTTAAAAAAAACACAAGCAGTCCAAGTAAAAATGAATCAATTCAAAGAAGGTTAAATCATCTAATAATCATAACAATTAGCCTAAGTAACTCTTCTCGGTTACAATTAAAGTATCCCTACCGGTGTCAGTATCGTCATTTGTATCTGTTTCAACTTGAGGCTTATCTTTGGCTATTTGAGCCCAGATCGTCTACGATCTCTTTGTCGCAGTCTTCAAACATTTTTATTTATTTTTCATTCAATTACTCCAAAACAAAACATTCAATTGCATTCGCGCGACGTTCAAAAGAAACAAACACTAATTACTGGGCAGTGTTGAGCTTTACGACGACGGCAGACAGCTCGACAGCTGAGCATCAGAAAACAGTGTTACCACTTGTAGACCATGTTTACCCTCAAAAATACCCGTTTCTACTGGAATAAACTATTGAAAGTATTACAAAGTCCCCACACGGGCTTGGAAATACCCGAGAGTCGGGTAATTTCTCTAACAGCAGTATTTATTTTTGTTCCATTGCTCGGCCAGCCTGTATCACCATCACGATCGCGGTCCCAGTTGCACTTCAGCTGGCGCTGACTGTTGTAGTGCTTGTTTTATTCTCATCATTGAAATTCGTGTATGGAGTTATACAGCCATACATTAAAAAGTTGTTTGCAATAATTTAAAACTCATTATAAAATAGAGAAACGATCTATTGCAATAATTTTAAAACTTGGCGTAAAAATAACAATGCACTACTTTGAAATGCAGCCTTTACTATGCATTCTTTGTTGTTAAGCGTCTAGAGTCTGAAAGTATTACTACGCACTAAGCTTTTCATAACTTCATTACGATTCAATAATCTGCTTTGAACATTAATATTACACAATTATATAGTTTAAACGTTTATTTAATTGCTTTCAACATACATTTTAGACTAATGGCGTCTAGTGAATTGAAGAATACCGATGCATCGAGGCCAAATCGATGCATCGGCATTTCGATGCATGCCGAATTGAATTGCGATTCGATGCATCGAATCGAATTGAATCGTAATTTCGATTCATTTTCGATGCATCGCACACCTGGTAAACTGCCAAGTGACTGTTAATTAGTTTTAACGACCAATGGTTATGGACCACATATATTTCCATTTTCAAGTTAACATCAAGTTAAAACATATTCCTCTTCAAAGTAGTTGTACGGTAGTTGAAGAGACGTCAATACATGTTAACATGAAAATACCCCCGTTGCAGCAGACCTGCATACTCAGCGAATTTCAAGTGCAAAACAACATATTTCAATCCAACATAGCGAGATTTGACATGTTTTTGTAAGCTTCATAAGAATAACATTGGGAATGAGTATGCAGGTTTGCCGCTACTGGTATGTTTAAACTGGTTGGTTTTAATTCAATATTTAGTAGATCTGAACTAGAAGAAGCCATTCACCAAGTTTTATCAAGATATGTTGAGAAATAAGCGAAATATAGAATTTGACTTATTTCCCATAAGATTAACATTGGGACAACATACTGTGTTTACCACTTTCCATATCTCGGTAACCAATGGACATAGAGCAGTGATTCAAGATACTAAATTGTTTGTTTTTTTGAGCTGAATTCAATGGTGCCAACAAAAATTCGATAAATTTGATTTTACTATGTAAAAAACTCAAAAAACCCATTTTTGGGGGGTTTATCCCCCTTTACCCCCCCTTCCGGTGGTCCGATCGAGCTGGTTCACGAACTCGTCCAATCGATTACCACTTTACATGTCTGTACCAAATTTCATCAAGATGGACCATTTTTATGGCCGCTATCGTGCTAACAGACACATATATAAATTAATTAAATTATATAACTAAATTAATTTATATTATATTAATTATTATTATATTATATTTAAATTATTTATATTTTAAATTATTAATTAAATTTATATAAATTAAATTATATAAATTAAAAAAGTGGACGAAAAATTACATAATACACAAAAAACTGGCCAGTAGTTTACAAACCGCACATGTGCTGTCAACAGAAGGTGAATCATGACTCACTCGTGGTCGTGCTGATGTGTGACTTATTGTCCCTTAATCCCCCCCCCCAGGTCAGTTGTCCCTCAACTGTCATTCTTATCAGGTCCAGTCTTTTCGCTGCCATTGCCTAGTGTATATAATATTTTATTCGAAAGAAAGCTTGTCAATAAGTACATTCTAGGAATATTTTTTGGATGACCTGTAGATTTCAAATTATTCTACTGTGATCATTAAATTACCTTTACTGCAAAAATGGAAAATATCTAAATTACTGTAAATATTTGTAGAGCTGCGATTGGACTTAATTAGATGTTTGGCATAAGCTGACTTGGTTGACTTCTTGGGTAAATTCTCTTTGATTCCAGCTTCTACATAGGCCAGACAACCTGGTCATTAGTAGTTAGGTCCAAAGAGCATTTACCTTGGAACTCAACCATGTCAGTTTATGCCAACCATCTAATTGAGTCCAATCACAGCTGTACAAATATCGGCAGCAATTTAGATATCCTCCACTTTTACAGTAAAGGTAATTTTATGAACACAGTTGAAGATTTTGACATCTATAGGTCATCCAAAAAATTCCCCCAGTTTGTATGTACTGAATGATAAGCTTTCTTTCAATTAAAATGTTATATAAAATAAGCAGTAGAGATATTATACTTGAATTAATACAACTATGAAGCGCAAGAGGGAGGGAAATTTATCATTCGCTAGCAACAGGCCTACCCCTTGAGGGCAGCCGAAAACACCTGAGAATTTCTGAAATATCTGAAAATTCCAAGGTCTCAGTGTTGCTATCTAGCGGACAATCAATAAACTTTTAGGGAAAGATGATTTTAAGACAACAACAAACGAAATGATTCATCCAATATGAAACAACGTCATGACAAAGAAACCAAAATGCTCCAGCCAATGGTATACTTAGCGGGATCTTGCGGATACTACTTGTTTTTTTTCTGAGGGATGTGCCTGGTGCTGGTGAACGATAAGTGAAATTGCCCTCCCTCTCGTGCTTCACAGTTGTATTACATCTACTCTAGATGGTATTGGCAGCGAAAGGACTGGACTGTAAGAATGATAATTTAGAGAGGGGCAATACATCACACATCAGCTTGAGCACGAGTGATTCACCTTCCGTTCATAGCACATGTGCGGTTTGTAAATAATGGCCAGTTTTTTGTTTATAATGTATTATGTGATTTTTTTGTCTTTTTTATGTTTTCATTTGTTTTAAGTGTAGTGATGTTTCTTCAACTACCTTATAACTAAATGTTTTAACTTGATATTAACTTGAAAATTGACACTTATAGTCCAAAACCATTGGTCGTTAAAATCAATTAACTATCACTTGGCAGTATACCAAGTTTTTTTGGTCAGAGATTTTTTAACTAACCCTCTCTTTTTTTGAATAAATTTTTTAACCTACAAAATACATTGCAAACATAATTTATCATAAAAATGTACGTTAATATAAATGTAGTTGTGTAAGTAACTCAAAGAAGTCATGCATTTTAAAATAGCTTTAGCAGGTGCTGAAGGAAACATCAACTTGGAAGTCTAACAGTTAGTTTGAGAAGTTATCCTGCATTTATTTAGTTTTATATATAGTAGACTCCCTCTCATCCAGACACCATTTAACCAGACTGCTCTTCGCGGATATCACATTTTTTACCCGGAACATTTTTATCAAAATATTGGGGACGTTATCAGCAGGAAATTGATGGTGCTGTATCGACAATTCTTGCGGGAAAATATTTGAGTCCAGTAATGACATGTCTAAATACTCTCTTCAATTTAAGTAGAATGAGTTTGTTATAGAGTGATTAATCAGTGATTTCTAAGGGAAATACGTAATAGACTAACTAATGTAAAATTTCTAATAGTATTTTGATTTAATAATTAATTTTGGGTAACGCCAGTTTGACTGGAAAAACCTTTATTCGGACAGGCCCTGGTGACCAGAGAGGGGATGACCAGGACCAGGATGAGAGGGGGGCTGGGGGCCAAGGGGGACCTTTATACGGTCCTGAGTGGTCCGTATAAGAGGAAGTCTACTGAACAACTAAATACATTAAGAACATTTCGCACTTAAACTAACTATTAGACTTCCAATTTGATGTTTCCTTCAGCTCGTGCTAAAGCTATTTTAAAACAAAATGTCTAAAATTCTGGCCACTTTCAAAATGCTCAAATTGCCTACCACAAGGTTTAGTCAATTTTTTTAGCCTGCACAACACTTGATTGGACATATCAAGCAAAACAAACAAGTATCTAAAAGGAAACATATAAAATAAAGTGTGATGTGTTAGCTCTTAATTCAGGAATACATTTCAGTTGTATAAATAAAAATATTACATTGCATTTTATTGTTAATATTTTTGACATTACACACTAGACCATCCCTTAACAAACTACCCCACTTTAATCATTTTTAATCATTTTAATCATTCTTTTTGAGACAGGTACCTCATTGGAGGACGTTACGCTGAATATGAGTGAAGGATGAGTGTGATGATCGTGATGATAGTGGCGCGATCTTGTAGCCTTGTTACTGACTAAGGTTGGCACTAGGGGTGTGCGAGTATTCGACCGGTCGAGCTTTTCAGTATTCGGCTCGGCTCAACTTTTTTCGAAAAAGCTCGACACTCGAGCCGAGCTTTTGATAAGAGAGTTCTTAACGGAAAGATAATTATTGCGGTCTATTTTTGGACAAATTAAAGTGGAAGAGCGTTTTCCTCCCAAGAATAACAAGCATTTTTTTCTTGGTATTTTTCTTCATAAATTATTTTTTGAGCCAGTTTGATTAATTTTATGTAACTAATACAAAATACTGATGAACCTATCAGATAATTCACTTGTTTTGGAGATAAGCTTTCTGTTTTTGAGCTGGCGGTTACTTAAGGTATGCAAACATTAGTCTATTGTACCTTTTAAAATTAAAATCAAGCTTCATAATTTCTTTTGATAATTTGGCGATTGTTAAAAAGCTCGGCTCGAAAAAGCTCGAGCTCGAAAACTTTTGAAAAAGCTCGGCTCGGCTCGGCTCGAGTTCAAAAATCACTATTCGCACACCCCTGTTCCTTAGACAGGACTGTTAATTAATAGCCCAACAGCCAATGGCAGCTGGCTCCAGAAACTACCCTTCAAAAAGCTACTAACTTTTCTCGGGATCGATCCGGCTACGTACAAATTTGTAGGCTTTAACCAATGATCAGATTGACTGCTTCTGCAGATACAAATTATTCAGCATGTTAACTACCATGCAGGTCCGATCAGATCGGCATAGATAGGCTGGGCGGAGTGACCTGCCAACCCAATCGGACTTACAACCAGAGTAGTGCATCGTTTTACAGATTAGCCAGTACATGTCTCTTGCAGGCACGTGGCAGCACTCTGGCAAACTAGCATGATGTAGTAAATCCCATGCCTCCTAGATAGCATTGCAGTAGTTTTCTAAATCCACAGGAGGTGTCTCAAGTATTTGTATCAATTTCGTCGACCCAATTTAGTCAACATCGTTTAAAAACAACATTTCTTGTTGTTATAAATTATTGTATATCGTTCAATAAACCTAATTATCGTTGTTCTTGAGTTAATTTTATTTGTTGTGTGCACAAATGTGGCATCAAAGCAATTTATGGCATATAGCATTGTTTTCATAGGTTCTGATTTCTTTGTCCCCCTATCGGGCCGGCAGGTCAAAATATAAACCAATATTCCCTAAAAGAATGTTCATGCCGACCCGATTGGTCACCAATTTTTGTAAAATTTTATCATTTTAATTTAGTTAAAAGTCATCATATTTAAACTCAAGAGTTCAAAAAACATCACATAACAGATATTTTATCGAAAAATGTGTGTGGCACCACGGTAATCAGTCCAAATACAGACATGACATGTTAAGCCAACCCAGTTTTGGAAAGAGAGCAGATTAGCTTCTCAGTTTTTAGAAATTGTGAGATTTAGGCTATGTTAGCAAAATTTCCACCTTTTGTAGGTGGGGTCCCCACTGAATTGTCCGGTCTAGAAAGTCAGAATGACACCTGAAAAATTCACCTGATCCTCCAAGCCAATTGCAGTTCTCTGCAGTACCAAAGGTCTAATCCCTGTCAGGTTCCTTGTGTAAAGACCGCACAATCTTTGAGGGCTTGATTGCAGGCCTTGAGGCTGGTGCAATGAAATTGGACTCTAACAACCTCAGGGCACCAGCTTCAAGGCCCAGTTCATTAGCTCAGTGAGTGTGTCGTTCAACTTACCGACCACCAAGAGCAAGTATGTCATTGTCGTTTAGTCTCATAATGAGGCTTTGAGCAACCAGGCTCCACAGGAGCGGGAAAAGAACCCCCCTTGTAGGGACTAGGGAATCCAGTCTCGGGATCCTGCGTGATTTTAGGGCTTATTCAATCCTGGGATTTTTCGGCTCAATTCCGGGATTTTCGGAAATATAAAATTACGTGTAAAATCTATATTTACTAGGATCTTATCAGTTAAAACAATGTTTTAACTAAGAAAAACCAGTTTTACATTGTTTTTGATCAAATAATCATGTTAGATGAGTTATTTGTCGTCTTATAGTATGTATAAAAGTAGTTTCCAGTTAATATTTTCAAGCTTCTGAAAAAAATACATAGAGATTTTAACTTGTTTTTGATACAATGTAATGCAATTGCAATTAAGTTTCATTACGATGCTCTAATGATCATTTATATCTTACTTCTAGTTTTTCTAATTACAACTTTCCAAGTCCTGATATTGTTTGGTCAAGTAACTATATTCATGTTTTGTATAAGACTTTCTTTAAATTATGTCTGAATAAATATTTTATGGTTAGTTCAGTGTTATACAGGACCATCCTGATAACGTGTTCCGTTTTCACTTTGATGTTTTATACTGTATTCACTGTTTCATGAAGGCTGACTATGACGTTAATTCTTTTACGCTTAAAGTTTTTATGTATAAAATTACGTTAAAAACTCAAAACTAAACGGAAAACTGCTTTCTATATTGCATTATATTAGGATACCATGTATACATATCAATCAATACCAAGTATTTATTTTTGTATCGGCAAATATTATGTTGGGTCTATCCCAGGATCAGTCCCGGGATCCCGGGATTAAAGTTTTTCAATCCCGAAATCCCGGGATTGGAAATATCGTCCGGGATTGGAAATATCGTCCGGGATTGGATTCCCTAGTAGGGACCCTAATGTGGTCTGTGCCACCACTTCCTCTCCATGTAGAGAGCCCAGCAACCTTTCTACTGCAGCAGATAGTCAATCCACCTGCAGACAGTCTCACTGAACCCTTGGGGTCTGACAGTCCTTGTGACCACCCCGGTTGAAGTGTCAAAGGCCCTCTCTTGAAGGAAACTCCTTTTGACTGGAGGCCTTCTAAGTTTTGCCCACAAGGTGATGAAGGGCAGATTTGTAGGAATGTAAACTTGCTGGTACCTGTAAAGAGGGTTATCTTTGAGAGCGGTGTCCCCCGAATCCCTCAGCACAAGTTTTTCCCGAGACTTCAGCAGAAAATATACTGTAGTTAATAACTGATTTTTTCCTCCATACATTATACATGACATTAGATACATTAGTTGAAATGGCGACGTAGCCAGGTAGGTATTTTAAGCCAAGTATGAATGACAGATGAGTGAAGGATGATTGTGGCGCGATCTTGTTACTGACTAAGGCGATAAATAGTTACCAAAAGTTAATTTTATTGTATTGCTTTAGACAACCACAGATAGCCAAGCTGAATCAGGATTTCCACTTCCAAGATCTAGATCTGGTTCATCTTTGTCATATGGCTCAGACAGCATTCTGTGTAAGTATTTGTGATTCCTTCGTAATATTCTACATAGATACATATTTGCGGATCTATATAATAGACTAGTGATATGGTACTGGTGGTACCAAAATTGATCGGTTCTCGTACTGATATCAATACCTGCAAAATATATTCTCGGTTCTCTGTACCTTTGGTACTGTTTAACACAAAATATTGTGTTGTAAACCTATAGACAATTTGTCGTTAGAATTAAAATTAAAATTATCAAAAGAAAAAGGTTTAAATATTGAAAATAAATACCTCTGTTGTAGCAGACCAGCATACTTAGCAAATTTTAAATGTTTAAATAGATGATTTAGATTAAGCCTTGCATCGAGTAAAATCAAGTTATTTCCAGAAATAAGCATGCAAAATATTCTACATAAAAACAAAATGTGGAGTGAGGATCTATACTTGTTAATATGCTTTTTCAAAGCAGCTTCATTTTTAATTTAAGCTGAATATCCCAAAAACTGTTTAAGATACTGTTTCATGTACAGATTTATTTTGTTATTTTATTGATGAGGATCCGAGAAATTTTTAAAAAGTGATCGATTTAGCAGCCTATGTCATGCATACGAAAAGGGACCTAAAGTTACTGAAACGGGAAATAACATAGCCGGGAGGGATGTTTCAAATCCAAATATCGAGTCACGAATCCACCAAATCCTTGCAAAAGATTCGGATTTAAGATTCGATCAGCGGGATTTGAGAATTGAATCCTTCAATTTGTCAAAATCTTTCGCGTCATTATTGTTTTAGTAGAAATCAAGCTCGTGTGTCGATCAATAACGTTAAGGCCTCAAGCCTACTATTGTCAGTCGTTTACCTTCACGAGTAACAAACATTGTAAACATTTGTAGCTGGATATAAACATTTTCCTTTCCACTCCCCTCGCCCAAATGATTGCGTCCTATCCATTCAGCACAGACGTAGGACTTGATAAGAAGTAGGGGTGTGCGAGTATTCGACCGGTCGAGCTTTTCAGTATTCGGCTCGGCTCGACTTTTTTCTAAAAAGCTCGACACTCGAGCCGAGCTTTTGATAAGAGAGTTCTTATCGAAAAGATAATTATTGCAATCTATTTTTTGACACGTTAAACCGGAAGAGCGTTTCCCTCCCACGAAAACAAGCAAAAAACATTCCCTAGTGATAAGGAAAGGACACTGACAGGTAACAAGAAATATTATCTCCATTTAGACGGAAATCGGAGCTATATTTAGTTGACCTTGGGGAACGTGAAATATGAGCCGTCATTTATAGTTGTATGACAAGTAGTTTGTATTTTTGCATTTTTTAGTGAGGATTCCTTATCTCCTAATAATTAACTCACTGCTCTGAATGAGACAAGAGAAAAAAACAGGGAAGGGGCTTGAAGTAAACAACCTCCACCCCCCCCCTCTCCTTGGCCACTGATAAGGAAAGAGAGAGGGTTAGCGGTTTCTTTCTTTCTCTCTATTCCGTCCTTATTTATTTATGATCTTTCTTCTTCTTAATTGTACATTATTTTCTTCACAAAAGTTTAGAAATGCAACTAATTTTAGGATTACAATAAATTATTGTTGTTATTAAATATCATTTCATTCATATATTATATTCTGAAATAGTAAGTTTAGCCATGAATATTATGCCACAATTAATTGGGACTGCTATTTAATTTTTTATCATCTTTACTTAGTGAACATGAAAAAAAATCAATCTTGTGTTTGACTAAGTGTATATGTGTGATTTGTTTACTAGATATAACTATTTTATAACCTTTCAACTACTTCTTTCTACTCTTGAAATTAAATTTTGTAGTAGGCCAACCTATATGTTACTAGTCTAATTATGTAATTTTAACTATTTATTTTAAAGTATTTTGGGATTGGTTATTACTTAAATATCATGTAGATAAATGTAGATTTTAAATTTGGTATTTTTCTTCATAAATTATTTGTTGAGCCAGTTTGATTAATTTTATGTAACAAAATACAAAATACTGATGAACCTATGAGATAATTCACTTGTTTTGGGGATAAGCTTTCTATTTTTGAGCTGGCAGTCACTTGAGGTATGCAAACATTAGTCTATTGTATCTTTAAAAATTAAAATCAAGCTTCATAATTTCTTTTAATAATTTGGTGATTGTTAAAAAGCTCGGCTCGAAAAAGCTCGAGCTCGAAAACTTTTGAAAAAGCTCAGCTCGGCTCGGCTCGAGTTCAAAAATCACTATTCGCACACCCCTAGGATATAAACATTTTTTTCCTTTCCACTCCCCTCGCCCAAATGATTGCGTCCTATCCATTGAGCACAGACGTAGGACTTGATAAGAAGGAAGTTAAGAAACCAACTAAACTTGTTTAGTTTTTATTTCAAAATTCACAACTTTCATTGACTAATTTATATTTAATAAAATTAAATCCAAAATTAATCAAGAGATCTATTTGACCTATCTTTCTAAAGATCAGTTTTATTTCAAAAGATCGACCAACACATAAATGCGGCGTTTTAAAATTGCTCAAAACGAAATTTAAAAAAATATTTATTGTTTACTAATTCATTTAAGGTTAAGGTAATTAGTCAGTTAGTTCATTTAAACAGAATTTTCTTTTGGTCTGTTGGCAATGTTATTCTATATCGCCTAGTCTGTAAGGAACAATCTGATGATTCCTTTTGGTCTGTGAGAATGACTGGCTGGGCTAACACAAATATGCGTCGCTCAATAGTGAAGCAAACATGCTATAGAATATTCGTTTTTAGTTTCATGACCCAAAGCTCTATAGTTTTTAGAAATTTTGATAAGTGATTCAACCACTTTTGGCTTTTGTATCTGTAGATAAAGTTTGTGTAAGATAATGTTAACTTTGAAAAACAAAAGAACTTTTTTTTATTGAAAGCTTTATTAACAGTACTTATTAATGTTGTAGATGAAAACCCGCTCCAAGGAACTCCTTTTGATGGGCATTGCCTCTTTTACTTGAGGAATTCTATTGCAAAAAATCAAGGTCATCAGTGTAGCTTAAAACATGAGGTAAAAACTTAAGAGCTTATGTTTAGTTCATTGCATGCATAATTACAAGGAGGGGAGTCAAGATAAGAAGGCCAGAAGCTTTTTATTCATGTTGAAGCCTTCCAGAATTGGTTAATCAATAATAAACAGGTTTACATACCTTGACGTCACAATTCCATATAAGTACAACTTTATTTACTGTTGACTATAGTTTTGACTTCTTCGAAGTCATTATCAAAACTAAGAACGTTAAAATATCATTCTTCTGAATTCAGAAGAATGATATTTTAACGTTTAACGTAGCAGCAGTTGCTGCTAAGGAACCAACCAGTTCAGTGACGGGTGCCGGCCGGCGAACTGTTTTTAATGTTTAAGTGTTTGTATAGTTGTGTTCATGTGATTTTAAACTCAAGATGAAATTCAGAAGAATGATATTTTAACGTTCTTAGTTTTGATAATGACTTCGAAGAAGTCGAAACTATAGTCAACAGTAAATAAAGTTGTACTTATATGGAATTGTGACGTCAAGGTATGTAAACCTGTTTATTATCCAGAAGCTGTTTTTCCTTACCTGGTCATTATAATTGTTAATTGGTCAGGCTTATTCAAAATTTTTGTGGGTGAATCAACAATGCTGGTGGAGGTCTGACATTTATAGTGGCCCTTACACAACCAATATGATTGCCTCAATAATACTGTCAAACCAGATCAACTGAGCCGAATTTTTGACCGCACCTGACACAGTCAATTTGTCAATAATTCACATCAATTTGGGATTTACGCAGTACCAAAATGGATATCAGAAAGAAAGCATGCATCACTGTTATTATATATTGTACTTGGAAGAGAAAGTGAAGTGAAAACAATGGGTAAAGGTGAAAAATGAAATGGGTGAAGTGAAAAGTGGGTTCTTGAAAAGAACTTATAGCTTAAAAAAATGTATAATGAACAATTTAATTTTATGTTTTTCTTTACTTTTTTATGTAATAAATTATAAATAAAACTATTCTTTATGCTTTAAATCACGGTAACTTTTTGTTTACTGTGTGATGCCCAATTAGTTTTTCAGAAAATACATCATGGCTCTAAAACTTGTAAGATTTTTTGTTTTCTATTTTTTTTCTTTCCCCACTGATACAGTATCTGGAGAACAAATTTCTATACAAATTTATTGTGGAATCAAAATATCAGTGGTTTTCGTTCATTTTTGGGCATACACTGGAGTCCCAATGATCCAAAATAATTGAGACTATACTCATTTTGGATCAGCGAATATTTCAAGATAAGTGGAATGATTACTAAAATAAAAATAATCTCCAAGTACAGGGCTTGTAACGGGTTTTTTTAATTTTTTTTGTTATTTTTTCTCTCTTGGTTATTTTTTGTTACTTTTTTTGGAATTCGGTTATGATTGTTATTTTTTTTGAATTTTGGTTATTTTTTTATTTTTTTCAACCTCAAGAACTGTTACAAGCCCTGTTCACACTATTCGTCTTGTCAGACGATCTCATAGCAGCATCACGGCAGACGAATCTCGTCATCTTACATTACGTGAAAACTAAGTCTCGTTGTGTGAAAACCAAGTCTCGCCATCAAATCTAGGCAGATTTGTGATTAGTATGTTGAGATTTTCTTTTTTGCCAAGGTTAAGAATGTATTTTCCCTAATATAACGCCGGTTTTCTAATTTTTAGCAACATTTTTTGTTTACAAAAGGTTATTTTTTGGTTACTTTTTCTTATTTTAGTTATTTTTTTTATTTTTTTCCTCCTCAAGAACTGTTACAAGCCCTGTAAGTACAATGGTTAATAGTATAAAATTACTCCTGTCATTTACCTGTGATGGTCAAATACAGGCGAATTAATTTCACAGCTTTTTATTTTGCAATGATATTTGCAGAGTTATTTCCGTTGTTTTTTCGCGATTGATTGAGACAAGCAAGGATCTTCTTTCCCAAAGCTATTTTTGGCCCTGTCACACTGAATAACCGCGAATAACAGGGGTGCCCTGAATCGGGATATGGCGCTCAGAGTGGGGATTTTTTTAAAATAATGACATGAGTGTAAACATATTTGATAGCAAGAAATGAATATTTGAGTATGATCTGGAGGGTAACTATTACAAAAATAATACTGTCTAATATACTGTTATTGAACTATTACTAACTTTGCAATCTTGCTTAATACCATATGCACACTCAAGTGGGATACATTAGGGGTGTTGTAGGAGACGGCAACATTGTAACGCTCCGACGGCCAGGGGCGCAGCGGCGTGCAACCAGGGTGAACGAGCCACCATCTTTTTGCAAGGGCCATTTTTTAGATAGTCCTTTCAAAATTAAATTTTGAGTGAGTCGGTGGCTTAGTTGGTAGCGACTCGACCTCAGAATTGTGGCCACGAAGCGTCACAGGTTCAAGACTCGAGCTTGTCGCATACTTTTTAGTAGCACTGTTCATCCTTGTACTGTACCAGCTCATTCCTTGCCTTTGCTTGATAACGTCCACGCACAGATCAATAGTCTTATGTGGGCGGGGCAAAGGCAAGGTGAAAAAGAGACCACCACCCTCTTTTTAAAAAGAACAAAGAACAAAATATTTAAAAAATTCAATTTTTTAATATTGACCATGACACTTAATGATCATAAATGTCTAAAATCTATACAATAAATCTATTTTAAGCCCTGTTACTGTTAAATAAATTCTTACACGGTAACGTGTACATGTACACATATAAATCACAAAATCGCTGGAAAAGGACTTAAAAATAAATATCCAACCTTTAAACAGTCATAGGCTCCATCAATATTCAACATGTTACTATATAGCCATTTTAGCACATTTCCCATTGATTGATGCTCGGGAGTATAAAATTAAAGACCTCTGAAGATCTCACTTGAGCAATGTTTTCTTAATATTGTATTAAACTATTTGTGTCAATCTTACATGAAAACATGTTGGCATTTCCTAAAAATTTAATCTTACATGTTACAGGTTCCAGCTTTGCTTTTTCAGTCTTTTAAAGAAAACTATCAATTAAAGAAATCTACTGCTAGAGGCATTGACCTCATATGTAAAGACTGTTCAAACCCTCCGCTGAAACTACTAGAGGGTATCGCCATATTTGCGATAAAAAATGAACAAAAGCAAGAATTGAAAAATGTGATTTATTCTTTGAAAAATAACATTCCTTTACAAAAAGTAGACCTGTGGTCATATTTCACAAAAATGATAGTGAATACTATCGTGTCTTTCAATCACAATCCAGCCCTACTTATTGACAACTTTCTCCAAATGATATTGATTGATGATGATGAACGAATTGGAGAAGCCGCTAAATTGGTAAGCTTATATTAATTTTTTAATGTTCTGATAATTCAAAACAGAATATAATGAAAGTAACTTAACATTTCAGCTTGAGGTTTAGAAGGCAATTTAATAAGTTTACGGTTTTTGCCGCCTGCCCTATTTCGTGCACTCTACTCTAGTAACGGAATATAAATAGTTTATTATAAGTAAAATATTAACTTTAGGGGTGGGGGAGTATCCGAAGATCGGGTAATTACTCAAAATTTTACAACTACTCAAGCACGAGTCAGGTAGCTCCTACTCCCTGAAAAAACGAGAATCTGCCGATCCTAAATCGACAGATTCTTTATCGCGGCCGCACGCTAGTTTCACAAATAAGCAGCATTTTCTGTTCATTTGTGGCCGTCAAATACGCGCGACCGTTTATTACGGCCGATCGCTAGTTTCGCTAAGTTGCATTTCGTTTATTTACTATGGGCAAACACACACAATCGTTTTTTGCGGTCGACCGCGACTTTAGCAAGACTACATTTGCCGATCATTGGCGATCGGCAAATAAGCACAATTGTATTTCACGGCAGATCGCGAGTTTCAAAAAGCTACATCTGCCATTTATCCGTGATCGACAGATACGCGCTATCATTTTCACAGCCATCCACGAGTTTTTCATAACAATAACCTCAACAATATTTCATTAACTCATAGAATAATGGATTTCAACAGTTATTTAGAAATACCATCTCTCATAATCCATAAATTGAAAACTTACCCAACAGACAAGCCAGATGCAGATGGATTTTTTTAATATGAATACAACTTGAAGTTTGTATTCATAGTTTATCTTTTGAATGATACACAGCCTTCATTTCTGCTTCATTTGATCCGTAAAAATGAAAAGAAAATTGTGCAGTTAATTGGTTTACATTAGGGGTGTGCGAATAGTGATTTTTGAACTCGAGCCGAGCCGAGCCGAGCTTTTTCAAAAGTTTTCGAGCTTGAGCTTTTTCGAGCCGAGCTTTTTTACAATAACCAAATTATTAAAAGGAATTATGAAGCTTGATTTTAATTTTAAAAGATACAATAGACTAATGTTTGCAAACCTTAAGTGAACGCCAGCTCAAAACTAAAAAGCTTATCTCCAAAACAAGTTAATGATCTGATAGGTTCATCAATGTTTTGTATTATGTCACATAAAATTAATAAAACTGTTTCAAACAATAATTCATGAAGAAAAATACCAAATGTAAAATCTACATTTATTATTTGATTCCCCAATCCCACAATCTTTACTTTAAAATAAACAGTTAAAATTACATAATTAGACTATACTAGAGGCTTGAAGGGGCTAATAGCCCCTAAGCAAAATCCTTCTTTACTATAGTACAAAATACCTTTTTAGAAAATAGGCTTTTAGGTCCACAAAATTATGATTATATCTAGCATTTGGTTTTAAGTAAACAAAGCAGACCTTTTTAAATCCCAATGTTTTTAAATGACAGCTATTTTACGTTATTTCTCATTTTATAGCAAGCTTAAAGCAATTTCAGTATTTTCCCCGAGTCCCTGGGATGGAGACCTTCAATTAATTTCAGCCCCCTCCCATCATCCTGCGACCTTCCAAACGCCCACAAAAACTAAACAAACGTACTTAACTTTTTATAATTTTAAATTATGAAAAAACTCAAACCCTTAGTTAATATAAAATCGTAAAATCTTAAATTTAAAATATTTTTTGTTATAGTACATTGGACGTGCATAGTTAGCTGCATTTTGAAAAAAATCCCACTTGTCAACATCTAGCATATGGCTTTGAATCAAGCATTAGCACCACATGTTTAATGTAAACAAAGCAGACGTTTTTCAATCCCAATGCATTTTAAATGGAAGATATTTTTCATTATTTCTCATTTTCTGGTAGATTTGGACATAATCTGATATTTTTCCCGACCCCCTGGGACCAAGACCTTTAATTTGAGCCTTCTCCCATCATCCTGCAAGCTGTCAAACTCTCACAATTTTGATTTAAAAAAATCGCTTACAGAATTAGTAATACAGATTTTGATTAGGATTTTTGCGGACATTTGCCATCACTGATTAGTAAAAAACAAGTTTCACGACGTTTTGGGATCTGGAATCTGATAATTAGACTAGTTATATAAACTTATTATTTCAGAGTATATTATACAAATGAAATAACAACAATAATTCAAGAGTTGAAAGGAGTAGATGGAAAGGTTTTAAAATAGTTATATCTAGTAAAAAAATTATATATTTACACTTATTCAAACACAAGATTGATTTTTTTATGTTCACAAAGTAAAGATGATTGAAAATTAAACTGCAGTCCCAGATTGTGGCATAATATTCATGGCTAAACTTATTATTTCAGAGTATATTATACAAATGAAATAACAACAATAATTTACTGTAATCCAAAAATTAGTTGCATTCCAAAACTTTTGTGAAGAAAATAATGCTCAGTTTAATAAAATTAGGAAGAAGAAAGATCTAAAACAAGGACGGAATAGAGAGAAAGAAAGAAACAGCTATCTCTCTCATTCTCCTTATCAGTGGCCAGGAGGGGGGGGGGGGGTGGAGGTTGTTTACTCCAAGCCCCTGTCCCTGTTTTTTGTCATTGGACTCACTGCGTGCGTGTGTATGCCAGAGAGCGTTGAGTTTATTATTAGATAAGGAATCCTAGTTACAAAATGCAAAAATACAAACTATGTCATACAACTACAAATTAAGGCTCATATTTTTTGTCTTATTTTCTATAGATGAAATGAGACCAAAATGAAACTTGTACGATATACCATTTAAAAGATAAGCCTTGATAAAACAATAGACTGAAATGCGTGTTTCGTGTTCTTCAAGGTCAACTAAATATAGCTCCGATTTCCGTCTAAATGGAGATAATATTTCTTGTTACCTGTCAATGTCCTTTTCTTATCACTAAGGAATATGTTTTGTTTGTTTTTCGTGCGAGGGAAACGCTCTTCTGGCTTGCTCTTCGGCTTAACGTGTCCAAAAATAGATCGCATTAATTATCTTTCTGATAAGAACTCTCTTATCAAAAGCTCGGCTCGAGTGTCGAGCTTTTTCGAAAAAAGTCGAGCCGAGCCGAATACTGAAAAGCTCGACCAAAAAGCTCGACCGGTCGAATACTCGCACACCCCTAGTTTACATAAAAATTAGGTTAGTTTTTAGGTTTTGTAATTTTTGTATTGTGGGATATCTTATTCTTATCTGATCGCAGCTGTGTCACTGTGCTCGAGTGACTGGATGTCAAAAAACAATAGATCAGTAGTAAGGCAAGAGCGCTGGTATTTACCCCATAAAAACCCATTAAAAACATTAAAAATCCAAATTTCTCAAAAACCGCTCGAACGATTTTGATAAAAATTTAATGGTTTTTAGTGCTGAAGGTGACAGAGTGGGGTTGGGTTTAGATGTAAACAAATATCTGGGCATTTTTAGTTTTCCTCCCTGATCTTGTTTTTAATTCTTTCTTCCACAATTTCTTGGCTAAGGTATTAATTACAATTACTTTTAGGAAAAAATTTAACCTGTTGTTGATAGTTTTAAAGTAATGCATAACTGCGTCCTATAACTGTTTACCTGTACCTGTGTCCTAAAACTTTAATGCAGTAATCCTATAACTGTTTAAATTTTACAACTATGCATATTTTACGTAAATTAATTTTGTGATCTTCTTACATTTAGTTATTTGTTATTTTAAGTGATTTAGTATAGTTATTCATTTTAAAGTAGGGTTTATGCAATGTAGGGGTATTAGAAGGAAAGTAAAAAAAGATAAGCTTAAATAAAGTGGACAAATTTGATAAACCAAACGGATGGTACATTTTAATTAATTGTAATTTGAAGATCTAATTATTTAAAAAAAAATAACATTTCATCACTTTTTACAAACAACTACTTGACTCGACTCGATACTCGAGTTCTAGTTGGCTTAATACTCGACTCGACTCAACCCGAATTCAAAATCCACTACTCGCCCACCCCTAGGGGTGTGCGAGTATTCGACCGGTCGAGCTTTTTGGTTGAGCTTTTCAGTATTCGGCTCGGCTCAACTTTTTTCAAATAAGCTCGACATTCGAGCCGAGCTTGATGAGAGAGTTCTTATCGGGAAGATAATTATTGCGGTCTATTTTTGGACACCGTAAACCCGAAGAGCATTTCTCTCCCAAGAAAAACACAAACAAAAAATATTCCCTAGTGATAAGGAAAGGACATTGACAGGTAAAAAGAAATATTATCTCCATTCAGACGGAAATCGGAGCTATATTTACTTGACCTTGGAGAACCCAAAATACAGCAATAAAGTCTATTGTTTTATCACGGCTTATCTCTTTAACGGTCAAGTTTCATTTTGGTTGCATTTGATTTATAAAAATAAGATAAAAAATATGAGCCGTCATTTTAGTTGTATGCCAAGTAGTTTGTATTTTTGCATGTTGTAGTAAGGATTCCTTATCTCCTAATTAACTCACGCGCTCGCTGTCAGACAATGACAAAAAAACCGGGACAGAGGGGCTTGGAGTAAACAAACCTCCACCCCTCCCCCTCCCTGGCCACTGATAAGGAGAGTGAGTGTGATAGCTGTTTCTTTCTTTCCCTTTATTCCATCCTAATTTCTGATCTTTCTTCTTTCTAATTTTTTTAAACCGTACATAATTTTCTTAACAAAAGTTTATAAATGCAATTAATTTTAGGATGACAATAAATTATTTTTGTTATTAAATATTATTTCATTCATATTCTGAAATAATAAGTTTAACCATCAATATTTATTATGCCACAATTGGGACTGCTATTTGTAATGTCTTTACTTTGTGAACATTAAGAAAATCAATCTTGTTTTTGACTAAGTGTAAATATGTTATTTTTTTAAGATATAACCATTTAAAACCTTTCCATTCAACACTTCAAATTAATTTTGTAGTACCTATATGTAACTAGAATGATTATTTAAGTTTAACTATTTATTTTAAAGGGAAAGTACGGTGGAATTGGGAAGTCAAATTAAAAATGTAGAGTAAAATTTTTTATTTTTCTACATAAATTATTTTTTGAGCCAGTTTGATCAATTTTATGTAATATAATACAAAATATTGATGAACCTATCAGATCATTAACTTGTTTTTGAGATAAGCTTTCTAGTTTTGAGCTGGCATTCACTTAAGGTATGCAAACATTAGTCTATTGTATCTTTTAAAATTAAAATCAAGCTTCATAATTTGGTGGCTGTTAAAAAGCTTGGCTCGAAAAAGCTCGAGCTCGAAAACTTTTGAAAAAGCTCGGCTTGGCTCGGCTCGAGTTCAAAAATCACTATTCGCACACCCCTACCCACCCCTAATTAACTTATATAACAACTAGAGGCTTGGAGGGGCTAAAAGCCTCTAAGCCTATTCCTTCCCAAGCATAATACTTGTTTATTATAGTACAAAATAACTTTATCAAAAACTGGCTTTTAGAACCACTATATTATGTTCATATGTAGCACATGGTTTTGGATCAAGTATCAGAACCACATGTTTCAGAGGAAACAGAGCAAACATTTTTAGATCCCAATGCTTTTTAAATGGCAGATGTTTAATGTTATTTCTCATTTCCTGGTAAACTTCAAGCGATTTCAGTATTTTTCCCCAAGTCCCTGGGATCAAGACCTTCATTTTGAGACCTCTCCCAACATCTTGCAAATTGCCAAACACCCACAATTTCGGCGCAAAAATTTCTCTTACATAATTATACCGGGTGTCCACAAAATGATTCATCAGGTTTTTAAAACGTTTTATTCATCTTACTACTTGCCAAATATATATAGGAAAAAATATATAAATAGAAAGGTAATATTGAAAGTTTTTCACAGGCACCCCTCAAAGTACTCACTCAGTGAGACATACATCAGCTGTTAGACATGTTTCTAATAGAATTTTTAGATTTAATAGGTGATCAATTTTGCAGTACAGCAGGCTGATTTGTAGGAACAACGAAGACGCAGAAGCGTTCACGACACTTTTGAAGCATTAACTTCACAGTAAGTGCTTGAAGCTTTGGGTGCAACCGGGAAATAAACTTTGCCTTCCCTATGGCCCCAGAAAAGGAATCACAGTGTTATGTAAGATCAAATTGGCTACTAAAAAGGTCATAATTTATCCTATGAGATAATCTTTAGTGTGTTTCTAGGAATAAGCTACGTAAATGCAATTAAAACCTGATTAAAATGTGGACAGCAGGTATATAGAGGGTGTTTCAGAATTTGTGTTGGTTACTTTAGGGCAGTGTTTCTCAACCGGTGGTACGCGTACCACTAGTTGTACGTGATAGCATTTCAGTTGGTACGCAAGAGATTGAAGAAGTAGTAAAAAATAAAATACTAGGTTTACAAACAAACGCTGTACTGTCGAACAGTAAAGACGCACTTAATGCCTTGACTCTTTCAGTATTTGTTTTGGCCATAACATGTCAATTTCGTACCATATTTAAGAAAATATTGTTTCTCTTTCATTTAAAGAGTAATTCTTTTTACAAAACATTTTTCCATTAAAAAAATACTACCAGTTCTATAGTGTTAATTCGGTGGCATTACTATAGTTGTTGTATAATTTACTAACCAAACTTTTTTTTGAACGCATAGTTTAGTTATGTCAATCCATTGTATAAATTGTTGTAATATGCTTGAATGAAAAAAGTTGGTGAAAATATAGTATACTTTGAATGACTTTGAATTTTTTATTTAAGGTTTAATTTTTCAACATGAGGCATAAGAAAAATTTAAAGTTCTAATTAACAGGCAGAGATTACTTTTCCCCGTGTACCTAGACATTTTTTCACATTAACGAAATTTATAGGGGTGGGCGAGTACTCGACAGTCGAGTAATTACTCGAGTAGTTGCTACTACTCGAGGTCGAGTCGAGTAGTAGTTACTCCCGCCGTTTACGCGGCAGCCGAATTTACTTGCGATTTACGTTTGTGCGATCAAATTTTACAGCCGATTGCGAGTTATGCAAAGCTACGTCTGCCATTTATCCGCAATCGGCAGATTGTTTATTGCGGCCGCTCGCTAGTTTCACAATAAGCAGCATTTTATTTTCTGTTCATTTGTGGCCGGCAAATACACGCGACTGTTTTTTACAGCCGATCGCTAGTTTCGCAAAGTTGCATTTCGTTAATTTACGATCGGCAATTACACGCGATCGTTTTTCGCGGATGACCGCGACTTTTGCAAGGCTACATTTGCCGATTTTCGGCGATCGGCAAGTACGCGCGCTCATATTTTGCGGCCGACCGCGAATTTAGCAACGCTATATTTGCCCATTTTCGGCGGTCGGCAAATACGTGCGATCGTATTTCGCGGCAGATAGCGAGTTTTGAAAAGCTACATCTGCCGTTTATCCGCGACCGACAGATATGCGCTATCGTTTCTTTTTTCTTCCACAATTTCTTGGCTAAGGTTTTAATTAGGGCCAACAATTATTTTTAGGGAAAATATAAACCTGTTTTTGATTGTTAAAATAATAGGCTAATAATTAAATCTTATTACTGCATAAATTTTACAACTATGCATATTCTACATAAATTTATTTTGTGATCATGTTACATTAGGTGATTGCTGTTTTGAGTGATTTAGCATAGTCAAATTATTCATTTAAAAGTTTATGCAATGTAGGGGTATTAGAATATCAGAGTTTTATTTTTCCAAGAAAAGTATGAAAACATAAGCTTAAATAAAGTAGACCAATTTTATAAGTAAAGTTGAAGAAAGATTTTAATTAATTACTGTAATTCAAAGACCTAAATACTTAAAAAAAATTAAGATTTCATTATTTTTCACAATCAATCAACTCCGAGTAGTCGGATGCATTAAAGTTCAAAGTTGGGGTGATGAAGTTTCTGACGGTTTTACCCTTTGAACGTGACTGTCTTGCTTTTAAGACTCTCCTGGGCCCCCCAACTCTCATATATACTTCCTCTTATCGAATATCATTACAATCAAGATGTTTTCGGGGTGAGCGAAAAACACGTCTCTTTCAATAACCGGATACACTACTGTCTCTTAAGTCGTCAGACAAGTACCAAGAGGTTTGTATTGACTTACGTCTCAAAGGTACTGTTGATCTTTACCCCGCAGTTTTCTGTCCACTTTTGGTATCTCACAATCATTGGGCTGAAAATTAATTACTGGAAGTTTTTCGCAACCGGTTAGTTTCTGCCCTATCGACCCACTAAATGATTTTGGACCTGTTGTTGTTCCATCCAAATGTTGGAAAAGATGACAGAAAGTTAACTGAATAAAGTGAAGCATATACGCAGCCCACTGCAGCGACCGTCCAAGATGCATTTCAAGTTGTCTAATTATACCACTCGTCCACCCTGTATTCGTAACATCTAGGGTTTCTAATGAAATCCCTTGTTGTTGAGGTATGACACAATCAAATCCGCTATGTCCTTGGCTGTTCCAGATTTTGGAGACACATGCCCTAAATCATGAGATCCAGGTTCTTTTAAGATTGCATAATGTTCCTCTTTTACAGTTTGACGGAATTGTTTGGATTCATATTTCTCTATAACTAGTGTGTTGTCCCTGAGCCCATCAAAATATAAGCCACGTGGTTCAACTGATTGCCGTTGATCTTGTATTTTCCGTCTACAGAGGCCTTTCGCCCTTCTTATTTTGTATCGATCAACTCCATTTGAAGTGTCTGCTTCAGTAACTAGACCGATGTCTTCTAAAACGCTTGATGCTATGGCAGCAACTGCCTGATCTGACACACCGTAACAATCACAGTGTAATGGAGTGGTTTTCAGTTTAATTTTCATCTGCAAAGGACTTTTCTTTAAAGAAATGGAAGTCTTACACTCATTATCAATACTATCAGTTGATTCACAATCAGAGAAGCTGTCCTGAGCTGTAATTACATCATCATTTTTTGACTTTTTTGGATTGGGAGAAAGTCTTTACAACTCACAATTTTTTCTTTTGAACCTATTGCTCAGTTTTTTCGTCTCCTCTTGGTCAATAGAGCCGATTTTTACCAATCTATACTTTCTCTGAAGGTAAATAGACCTCTGTTCGATTTCTGGAATCTCGTTATACTTTTCACATGGACAGTTTATCTCAATCCTACAGTTACAGAGATCAGGGTCTTTTTACAAGAACATACTAAATAAATGTATTTCACACTTGCTTGCTGAGACATCAAACAGTTGAGATGCTTGTCTTTTCAATGTGTCGACTTTTTCTATGAACTTTGGTTTACTCTTGTCTTGATTGTACGATTCCTAAGATAAAGATACTTATCATAGTAAGATTTAGTCATCTGTGTAACCCTATAATCTGTAAGAATAGGGATCGGCGCTTTTTAAAATAAGGATCACTTTTTGTGCGACAGTGCTGCTTACTACCAAAAAACTAACTAAGGCTGACTTCGTGATCCGATTTCACGAAGGTGATATACGATTTCAAACTGTTTTGTTTTTTGTGAATTGTAGGGATCTGTGGATCAGACTTTTTAAGTTCGGGTCGGGTCGGGTCGGGCCTTTAATTTTGGCTTTCGTGTCTTGGGCCAAAATCGGGTCTGGCCAAAAAATATTTAAATAATTACTTTCGCATGAATTAACTACAACCATACTTAAATAAAGAAATTTATTGGTATTGGTATTGGTATTGGTATTTGATACAGATCTCTGGGATAGCCCAGCTAATGTATCATTGAATGGGAGAGGGAGGGAGATTAGGAGAAGAGTGATGTAGGACCTAGTAAGTCCATACATCAGGGAGAGGATGGGGTGAGAAAGGTATATTGTGCTGGTTCAGAAAAGGTTGATCCTTGAGTTTTCTGTCTGCTCAAACCCTTCACCACGCCCTAGAACAGATGTTAGTTTCTTTTTTTTCACCCTTTAAAGTGTTGTTAGCCATGCACCAAACAGTGGCCCATTGTTAGTTGGTCCCACATTGAGCAACTTGTTTTTGTTTTGTTTTTTTAGCGAATTTCCCCTATAGGGAAGAAGCTATTACCGTAGGTCTCATGGTAAGACCTAAGCCCGAGACCATGATAACTTTTCGTTTTGGGGCCACCAGAAGCAAAAAACACCATTCGTTCGAATTTATATATATATATGTCTATCTATCTATCTATCTATATATATATGTGTGTGTGTGTGTCTGTGAGCACGATAGCGGCCGTAAATATGATCCGATCTTAATGAAATTTGGTCAGACATGTAAAGTGGTAATCAATTGGACAAGTTTGTAAGCCAGCCCGATCGGACTACCGGAAGGGGGGGTAAAGGGGGATAAACCCCCCCAAAAATGGGTTTTTTGAGTTTTTTACATAGAAAAATAAAATTAATCAAATTTTTGTTGGCACCATTGAATTCAGCTCAAAAAAACAAACAATTTAGTATCTTGAATCATTGCTCTATGTCCATTGGTTACCGAGATGTTGAAAGTGGTAAACACAGTATGTTGTCCTAATGTTAACCTTATGGGGAATAAGTAAAATTCTATATTTCACTTATTTCTCAACATATCTTAATAAAACTTGGTTTGTGGCTTCATCTAGATGAGATCCAATGTATAATAGTCTAAAATCCCCGAAATTTCCATTTTTGTGGCAACAAACCTGCATACTCATTCACCATGTTATCCTTATGGGAAATCAAAATACCCCCGTTGCAGCAGACCTGCAAACTCAGCGAATTTCAAGTGCAAAACAACATATTTCGATCCAACATAGCGAGATTTGACATGTTTTTGTAAGCTCCATAAGAATAACATGGGGAATGAGTATGGAGGTTTGCTGCTACAGGTATATTAAAACTGGGTGGTTTAAATTCAATATTTAGTAGATCTGAACTAGAAGAAGCCATTTACCAAGTTTTATCAAGATATGTTGAGAAATAAGCGAGATATAGAATTTTACTTATTTCCCATAAGATTAACATTGGGACAACGTACTGTGTTTACCACTTTCAATATCTCGGCAACCAATGGACATAGAGCCATGATTCAAAATACTAAATTGTTTGTTTTTTCGGGCTAAATTCAATGGTGCCAATAAAAATTTGAAAAATTTTATTTTTCTATGTAAAAATCTCAAAAACCCCATTTTTGGGGGGGTTTACCCCCCTTTACCCCCCCTTCCGGTGGTCCGATCGGGCTGGTTTACGACCTCGTCCGAATAATTACTACTTTACACGTCTATGCCAAATTTCATTCCGATTGGACCATTTTTGCGCAAGTTATCGTGCTTAAAGACACACATATATATAGATATATATATATATTTATGAAAGTGAACGAATGGTGTTTTTGGTATCTGAGGACCTCAAAAAGAAAAGTTATGATGGTTTTAGGCTTAGGTCTTACCATGAGACCTACGGTAACAGCTTCTTCCCTATAGGGGAAATTCGCTAAAATGCTATATCTTCCTTATTTTTTAACATTTCTAGATGAAACTTGGTATATGGCTTCTTCTAGTCGAGATCTACTAAATAATGAATTAAAACCAACCAGTTTTAACATACCTGTTGCAGCAAACCTGCATACTCATTCCCCATGTTATTCTTATGGACATTACAAAAACATGTCAAATTTCGCTATGTTGGATTGAATTGTGCTCTTTTGCATTAGAAATTCGCTGAGTATGCAGGTCTGCTGCAACGGGGGTATTTTTTCTGTTTTGTTTTGTTTTGAAGCCAAGCAATCGTGCGAGCGTGTGGGCATGCATTGGTGTTGTTCAGTATTTGGGTTTGTGTGTATGGGTCAGTGTATGTATTTTGTTGTTTGTCAGTTTGGAGTTGATCTTTTCAGTTGTTGGCCCTGGGTGTCAGATGTGATTGTGATTTGTTTGTGGTTGGCTGGTGCTGTTGTGGCGTGTCGAGGTGGTGGCTGTTTTATTGTTGAGAGTCGTCTGAGCTGACGTAGTCAGAAGTTGGTTGGTCAGGCAGTTCGAAGACTTGGTTGGACCATCAGTTGTTTGCTGTGTTTGTTCCTGAAATCACAGTTTGGTCATGTGTTGTTCTGGTTTCCCGCCATGTTTTGAGAGTGAAGGAAGTTTGTAAAGACATGTTAGTAGGACTCCCAAAGGTCACAGATAGTTGACAGAAGAGTTTCTGATCCCTGAGCCAACATTTACTATTTCTAAATACTTATGTGTGGGCGGTGTTTTGTGGGGGAGAGTTTTTGTGTTCTTTGTGCTTTGTCGCTTTCGTGTTTCTGGTGCGGTACATTTCCCTGGGCATGTTTGGTGCAGCAGCGCTGTCGGACCAATACCCCGTTCACAGCTCCATTGGTATCGGCACATGGAACAGATAAAAGACAGGTATTAGACATCTGAAATGGTGAGATTTTGGCACCGCCTCTGGCTAGGCACCTGGCTGTGCAGTGGTGCCATACCCAGCCCCGGGTGAGTGCGCCACTACTCGGAACCAGCGGTGCCGGGGGGCCAACCATACTTAAATCAAGAAATTTAATAAAAAAATTAATAGTCGAAAACTATAACTATCTATCAAGGCCTAATAGAATCTTTGTTTGCTTGTTAATCTTTGTCTTTGTCTTTGTTAATCTTTGTTTGCTTGTGTATTACAGCCTCGTAGAATCCCATGTAACGTATTCTATAATTTTCTGGGGAATTTCTTCTAAAACTAGTTTTCAAGTTCTAAAACGAGCTGTAAGATTAATGGGTAAATTAAAACCTAGAGATCACTGTTCCGACCCTTTTAAGAACTTGGGCATTTTAACTATACCCAGCCTATACATCAATGAGACTGTAATGTACGCTAGATGGCATGGCCATTTGTATGTACAACCAACACATAATTATAATATTAGGATTAGAAATATTAGTACTTCTGTAATGCACAACTTAAAGCTTTTTGAGTAAAAACCTGAATATGCAGGGGCGAAATTTTTCCAAAAGCTTCCAAATTAAATTAAACAAATTGAAGATAAAAATAGATTTAAGCTCAAACTTAAGGACTCTCTTGTTGAACAGTGTTTATACACTCTTGATGAATTTTAAGGCCTCAAGAGTATTTCTAGGGAAATCCCTAACCTATTATTTTCCTTTCCTATTGACTGGTCTCATGCCACTACGTGGTCAATCGGGACGACTCTTCAGAAGTAAGAAGTAAGTAATAATTTTTAGTAGGTGAAAATTAAAATATAGTTCAATTTTAACCTGCAAGAAATTAAGATAAAAACTAATAGGTGAACAAATCCATCCAAAAAACTATGAGAATCATAACAATGATTATTATCATTACAAAGCCACACTTTGCCACAACAACCTTATCGCCAATAAACATAAACTATGAATACAAATTTGAAGTCATAAAGTGCAAGGTCAATGCTAAATATAGGTGTAAGTTTTCAATGTCCAAATTCTGAAACATGGTATTTCTAGATAATTGTCGAAATCCAATCTTCTATGAGTTAATGGAATATTGTTGAGGTTATTGTTATGAAAAACTCGTGGACGGCTGCGTAAAAAAGAAGCGTGTTGCTTCTGTCGGTCACCGATAAACGGCAAATGTAGCTTTTTGAAACTCGCGATCTGCTGTGAAATATGATCGCACGTATTTTCAAATTATAAATAAACAAAATTTTATTTTATTTTTTAAGTTCTTATTTTATTTCAAAGGAAAGGACTGATATAACTTTTCCAGCACTTGAAATACGGTAAAAAATCAGTTTCGAGGTGACAGCCATAAAGACTAGATTTTCTTTAATATTAAATAAATTTGAAGTATAATCAACTCTCTTATATACAAGTATATTCCAAGTATATTTGAGTTTGGAAATCACTCTAACTCTCAGACTTAATTTTTTAATTTACATAAAATATTAATCATGTATTTGAAATTTCATGTCAAAGCCTGAGGTTCTTGACTTTTGTCAACTGTCCAAAATTTTCTTTACAGTAATAATCATACGTGGGGAGGGGGGGGGAGGGGGAGTAGGAGGGTGAGGGTGAGGGTGAGAGCTAGGAAAAGAGGTCTCACTCTCCTTATCAGTTTGTTTACTCATCAATTAAGCCTGTCAGCCAGTCCGCTGTTATCTACGTGCACCTTGAGTTCTGAGACAATTACAGGGTGGCCACTGCATCGGGAATTCGGGAAAACCGGGAATTAGCCGGGAATTTTTCAAACCGTGAAAAAACCGGGAAATAACCATGAATTTCGAGCGAAATCCGGGAAAACGCCATTTTTTAAAGAACAATTATAAATATCGTAAACAAATCAATATTAAAATAATTGACGAAAAATGCAAGATTATTTTGTCATCTTTATGCTAAGCAACTTCCAAATACAACTACTAATGCGCAACTGCTTGAAGCAGAATCACATGCGCATCAGTAAATAAAATACACCCATCGCAGCAGACCTGCGTACTCAGCGAATTTCCATAGGCTTTATTTTTTATATGTGAGCATTCAACTTATGTAAAGGAAAATATCGTTTGAATATGTTTTGTAAATCATATATTTAGAACTTATATTTAATCATTCATAAGCTTCAAACATGAGGACAATTTACTAGGGGATCACATTGGTTTTTATTAGTAAGGGGGAAATTCGCTAAAAGCGAAAGATGGCAAAGAGTGTCTAGCGCCACCCTCAGCGTAAGAGCCAATCTGTAGTGAAGATTGTTGGTCGACAGGATAGTGAATGACATTGCCTCTGCCCAGTCCACCTGCAGGGGAGCAGACAGACAACAGTGATGGTGCAATAGTGCAGTCGAGGGGAGGGAGGGGTAGGCAGATAATGGAACAACAAATTTCTACGCAGAAGAATTGGGGTTAAAATAAAACGTTTTCTATGAAATTTTATTACGTACAGTCAACGTACTCAAGGATCATTAGTGATGAGTACCTATTCTTTAAAAAAAGTCGTTCTTATACCACCAAGGGTTAATTTTTATTCGTATAACGTACTTCTCCATAAAAAGACGATTTCATTTGTTTTTATCAGGTATCGATTCTTGGTTAGTTGTGCTTTGAATAACCGCAAACTCGGTTGCAAGACTGACGAAGATAAAAATAAGCTTATAATTTATTATTCTGTTTTGCAAGCAAGAAAAACGGCCACTATTTCAACGAGAAGTAGGCCTATAATATGCCTCTATTTAGTTGTGGCGATTTTCTAGTTAAAACTTACAAAAGAACTTGAGTCTGGTATGGTTCAGTAGTTTGATTCTGTAAACTGCGGATCAACTTTGCTGGCAAAGATTTCCGTCTTTCTGAAAGAAATAACCGCGAGATCATTGACGTACGAAATATACAAGTATTGTATTTTTCAGTTTGTAATTATTATAACTGCAGCCTATTTCAGGAAATTGGTTTTTTTGTGTCGGCCAGATTCGGCTCAGGGAAAATCGAAGATAAGAAAGCGACAAAAAGTGGTCAGGTGTTCATGCGTATTGACTAGCGGCTCGACGAATGTCGATAAAAGCGAGGGTTGTACTAAACTGAAGAACGTAATTTTGAAGTGATTTATTGATAATACTGTACCATTATCTTTGTACCGAAGATTTTAAATTGTGTTTGAAATTATTTTGGAGTAGTACCTTACGTTTTCTTTACTGTTTGTTTTTCTGCATGATCAGTTAATTTTAAACTTATACTCGGGTAGTTGGCTTACTACTCGACTCAAAATGAAAACCCACTATTCGCCCGCCCCTAAAAGATTTATTAAACGTATAATTTAAAGGCGTCCGATTCGTAAAATAATTTTTGAACCGGCATAGCATTGGTTAGACTTTGATTGTGATTTTTGCCGTAATTTACCATCACTTATTATTGCTAAAAACAGTAATGGCAAATAAAAGTTCGCAAAAAACTAAATTCAAAACAAACCCACAGTCACCAACAATGAATTTCAAACAAAAAATTGGCTTGCCTTTTGATCTTTATGTGTACGTGACCTTGTCACCTGCCGTGTGTATGGCATGACGATTCGCAAAAATGAGTACATTTAGTGTATCAAAATTAATTATTTGATAGACCAGCAAATTTTATGTTCAGAAGTTATTCATTGTCACGAATTGGGTTTTAGCTTTTCAATATCAACTTCAAATGGTGTTTAGTTACATTTGGTTAGAATTGGGAAATCAGTACAAAATCGGGTGCGAGAGTCAACATCTAATATCAATTTTGTTTTGTCGTCTTTCTGGTTACCGAAGTTTTTTGTCTTACTTCCTTTCATCCTTTCTTCCTTCCATTCTCCTCCCCCCACACCCACCACACGGATGGCGCATAATATAGTGCGCATAGCAGGTTGTCATGGTAACCACGTGTTGTCATTGCGTCGGGCCAACTAGCGACTGCCACTGCCACTGCGTTGTGAACATAGGCGTCGCGCCGGGGGGGCACGTGCTCCCCAACATAAAAAAGTTTATTTTTGTAGCCACCCAACAACATTAAATCCAAATAAAAATTATTGACTGCTATTCTCTAAAGTCCTTTCTATACTCACTCATAAGTAATTTAAACCAGTTGTTTTTAAGTTAGATGTTTAGTTTTACCATATTAACCCTGCGGTACTCGCGCGGTATATTAAAACAGCAATACTCGCGCGGGCTACACTTGTAGCCCATCACATTTTTTTATATTTTTACATATCCTAGTGCACAATAATACAATTAATCCACCTAATATGGATTTATATTATTAATTGTGACCCATAAAAAATTAGTTATAAATACATTACAATAAAAAGTAATTTTTAGATTTTTTTTTCAAATTCAGGTTTTTTTTTGGTTTGAAAGATATGCAAACTTTGAAGCTAAAAAACTAGAATTTTTTTAAGACATGATAAAATAGTAAACTAGTATTTTTTTAGATATTTTCATTTAGAACTCTCAGGAATAAAAATTAATTTGGAAAAATACATCGGTTGGTATGAAATTATTAGTACTTTGAAAAATTGAACAATCTTGAGCTGCATAAAAGTTCAATTTATAATGGTTTTTCATGATGACACCACAGTTCATTACTCAATCACGTCCAAACAAGCTTGGCAAACAAGTGTAGAGTGTTCTGGACAAACATTGTGTCCACATTTACCACACGATTTCCGGGTTGACCTATCCTGCTGTCCCACATGTGCAATGTCCACTTGTGAGGCAGGAATTGGAATTGGATGAAGTAGAGGAATTTTTTTCCTCCACTTCATCCTCTTCTCAATCTCCACTATCATTACTTATAATATCGTCATAATTTTCACTTAAATCATTCAACAGTTCTTAATGTATATCGTCGTTACCAAGTCCGAAACGCCATGTAAAACTCATATCACAAACACTTGCACGGGCTACACTTGTACCCCACGCCACTTGGAGAAAGAATAAACTATGCACCTTCACACATCAACGCCTTATGGCACACTGAGGAGGTGGAGTGACCTCTTATTGAAAGGTACTAAGCCCCCAACCTCCCCCCCTCCTTGCCTGACTAAGTAGTAAAGAAAACAAAATGGTTGGGCTACAACTGTAGCCCACGCGAATACCGCAGGGTTAATTGTTCTAATTCCCTTGTATTTTTATGTTTAATCGTTATTACATTCAATTGATATAAGTTTAATTATTTGGCTAAACAAAGAGGTTGGATGAAGAGATATACATTCATTGAGTAGGCCCGTTCTTTGACTGGGCGAAGGTTGGTCACTCTGTGCGCTGTCCGCCTAGTACCTATTATTCTGACATTCAAGTGGCGTTTAACCTGCAAGATGCAGACGAGAATGACATTAACGGCAATGAAACGGCCAGGAAAGTAGGGGAATTGTGAATAAGAGTTATTTTTCGACCGACTATTTTCTTAACATAGAAAACAATAACTGCAATGGTTTTTAGGTAAAAATTCTTCAACAATCACGTGTTGAAAATCTAAGTAATATGTAGTGGAACTATTCCCGAGAATTTACTTTGAAAATCGTAAAAAACTAAGCTTTTTAGTGCTATATATTTTGCAGATTTTAAGGCTGAAAACCCCACTTTTGAGTACAAAAAAACCAAAATTTTCCGGGGGAGGACCCCCATACCCCCCGCTTCTCTGGGGGGTATTCCATACCCCCCAGGCCCCCCGGTCAGTTGTGCCCCCCCAAAAGTTTAGTTCACGCGACGCTTATGGTTGTGAAACGTGAATTCGGGCGGACAGCAATGTGAAGCAAGACAGGCCGATAGTCGGCGCATGCGTACCTTTACTTTGTCAAGTTTTCGAACGATATCCATATTTTTGCGTCTCCCTCCACTTATCTAATTTATATGGTTCATAGTTCTACTACCTTTAAGTATCAAATACAATAAGGAAGTAATTTTATAATTATCCGTTTGGACATGTTTTTATAATCTCCTTAAGAATAATATGGGGAATGAGTATGCAGGTTTGCTGCAACAGGTATGTTAAAACTGGTTCGTTTCACTTCAATATTTAATATATCTTAAGTAGAAGAAGCCATACACCAAGTTTAATTAAGATATGTTAAAAAATAAGGAAGGTATAGCATGTTTTATTTCCTATAAGGATAACATGGGGAATGAGTATGCAGGTTTGTTGCCACAAAAATGGAAATTTCGGGGATTTTAGACTATTAAACATTAGATCTCATCTAGATGAAGCCACAAACCAAGTTTTATTTAGATGTGTTGAGAAATAAATGAGATAGAATTTTACTTATTCCCCATAAGGTTTAACATTGGGACATCGCACTGTGTTTTCCACTCTCAATATCTCGGTAACCAATAGACATAGAGCAATGATCCAAAATACTAAATTGTTTGTTTTGTTGATCTGAATTCAATGGTGCAAACAAAAATAATTTATAATTTATATTTTTGCGTGTAAAAAACTAAAAAAACCAATTTTGGAGGGGTTTATCCCCCTTTACCCCCCCCCCTCTGGTGGTCCGATCGGGCTGGTTTTCTAACTCGTCCGATTGATTAAAACACACACACACACACATACAGGGTGTTTTTTTTAAACTTGCTTCTTAGTCTATTCAGAAACAAAAATAAATTTTAGTATTCTGTTTTCTGGAAACGTCTACCAAAGCAGGGGGAAGTCAATTTCACAGGAAAACTTTATCCTCCCAACTACCCCCTTCTCACCCCAACCCCTAACTTAAAATTTTCAAATGGCAACATACCCTTTGTGACACATCAGATTAAAGAGCATAAAAAAAGAAAAATTTGGGTGGAAGAAAAATTTAAATTGCCTCATGGGTTCTCGAGATATTTAGTTTCTAAGGGTGTTTTTCGTTTAACTTCAAATTTTTATTATTTAAAAATTAACCAGACATAAATATGATGTTTCCCGCTAACATCATATTTATGTCTGTGTTAATTTTTAAATAATAAAAATTTGAAGTTAAACGAAAAACACCCTTAAAAACTGAATATCTCGAGAACGCATGGGGAAATTAAAAATTTTCTTCCACCAAATTTTTTTGTGATCTTTATTTTGATATGTCACAAAGGGAATGTTGCCATTTGAAAATTTTAAGTTAAGGGTTGGGGTGAGAAGGGGGTAGTTGGGGGGGATAAAATTTTCCTGTGAAATTGACTTCCCCCTGCTTTGGTAGACGTTTCCAGAAAACAGAATACTAACATTTATTTTTGTTTCTGAATAAATTAGGAAGCAATTAAAAAAAAACACCTTTGTATATATATAGATATAGATATTTATAAATTCAAACGGATGGTGTTTTTTGCTTCTGGTGGCCCCAAAACGAAAAGTTGTCATCGTCTCGGGCTTAGGTCTTACCATGAGACTTATGGTAATAGCTTCTTCCCTATAGGGGAAATTTGCTAAAACTAATTTACATGTTTCTTGTTTCAGATTTTACAAGAGATTCTAGAAGAACTATCAATAGAAGCAAAGAAACGCCCATTAAAACTGCTACATTGCATCAAATTTTTGAGTTCAAAGGGCATAAAGTTGCCTGCAGATTTTTACCCTATCAGTTTTACTGAGACAGTTCTGCGCCAAGTTGTAGATAGAGCTTCAGGCAGAACGAGTGATCAGAGTGTCATAAGTTTTTCATATTCAGTGTACAGAACATTTTTCAACACTGAAAATGATTATGCATTTCTTTACAAAGCAATCAGACATTTAACAGAACAATTTTTAATGATCGTGATTGCAATACTCAAACAATCTAGCAATTCAAATCAAACCAGGCAAGGAGATGAGGTCGAAAATAAGCTCAAACGACTTCAAAATGGGAACAGAACAGTTAATGAACTAGATGGATTTCCAAGAGTTAACATTAGGCAGTCAAATGCAGAACACCTGAAACCAAGACCTGACAATATAAGAGTTTCAAAGAATTCTCCAGGAAATCAAAAATCTAGTGTCATGAGAGGGAATAACATGACCACCCCAGTCGACCCAGTTAGTTTGTTAAAAATGGGGAGTCCACAAGAAGTGTTTAGTTATTTTATGTGGATGGATGTATTGGATTATTTGGATATTTTAAAAGATTGTAATTGTAAGTATTTTTACTTTTCCTTTTGTTTGTCAAAACCAAATATTATAATCTTATTGAAGTCTTATACCAAGTATTACAGTCTTATGTCACAACATTGAAGATTTGGTTTTTACTATGATAACACAAAACTCCACCTCTGAAAAAATTATCAAAGTTTTGATAATTTTAATCAAAGAGCGACGCTTTGAAATGGTATTCGTACTTGAAATATTTTTTATTTGAGAGAGAGAGCAACTAAAAAATAAAATCTATACTGGCAGCAAATTGGGTATTAGGCTGAAAGATGGTGAACACGTGGTAATTTAATCATTACTATTTACTTTAAACATATTCACTGTGAATGTCATGTGCTCTCACCAACAATGTATTGGTTTATTGTAGGGGTCTGTGGGCCAGACTTTTTAAGATCGGGTCAGGTCAGGTCGGGCCTTTAATTTTGGCTTTTGGGTCTCGGGCTAAAATCGGGTCGGGCCAAAAATATTTAAATAATTTAATTACTTTCACATGAATTAACTACAACCATAGCTGAACCAAGAAATTATATAAATGATTAATAGATGAAAATTATAACTATCTATTGAGGCCTAATAATTTTTAGTAGGTTAAAATTAAATTATAATTCAATTTTAACCTAGCTACTACATTAAATCAAAATAAAAACTATTAGGTGAACAAATTTACCCAAAAAACTATGAAAGTCATAACAATGGTTATTATCATTATTATCAAAGCCACACGTTATCTCAACAACCATAGCGCCAATAAACAATATAAACTATGAATAAAGTTGTAAAGTGCAAGGTCAAACCTAAATATAGGTGTAAGTTTTCAATTTCCAAATTTTGAGAGATGATATTTCTAGATAACTGTTAAAATCCATTCTTCTTTGAGTTTTAATAAAATATTTTTGAGGTTATTGTTATGAAAAACTCGTGGACGGCTGCGAAAAACAGTAATGCGTCGCTGTCTGTCGCCGATAAACAGCAGATGTAGCTTTTTGAAACTCGCGATCTGCCGCGAAATACAGTAGAGCGCCGATTATCCGAACTAATTGGGGACAAGGGGTGTTCGGATAACTGAATACTCGGATAATCGAACATGAAAAGAAAGCATTTAAAAATTATATATGTAACGTAATTCCTAGTATTAAAAAGGCTAAAAAATTATCAAACAAAAATTATTCACGTAATTTTATTATGGAATCTATCAGAATACATGGATATCCTGGTGAGACAGGAGTTTCGGTTGGCGCGCGAATTTGAATTGCTTGAGAATCATGTTCAAAATATGAATTATTACGGCGTTCGGTTAACCGACGGTTCGGATGACCTACGTTCGGATAATCAGCGCTCTACTGTACGATCGTGCGTATTTGCCGATCATAAATAAACTAAATGCAACTTTGCAAAACTAGCGATCGGCCATATAAAATAGTTGCACCTATTTGTTGACAAGAAATGAACAGATGATGCCGCTTATTTGTGAAACTAGCGAGCGGCCACGATAAATAATCTATTGATAGCAGATAAACGGCAGATGTAGCTTAGCGTAACATATCAGCTGTAAAATTTGATCGCTCACACATAAATAACATGTAAATTCTATCGTCGGGTAAACGGCGGGAATAAATTATCAGGCGCGGCCCAACCCAATTTTGGCTCGAAATATTGTTTGCCCCAACCCGATGTCTCAGACCAGCTCCTGACCCCCGACACCACCCGAAAAATTCAGGGACCCACAGACCCCTAGTTTATTGTGTGCTCAGTCACGGGCAATGAACATTTGTTCATAATTGGATAATAATTTTGTCTTTATAGCGTATAAATCTTTAGTTTAAATATTTATTTTAAAACTCCTGTATTTTTACAAAATAACTCTGAAATTCAAAAGTGATGAAATGGCGGTTAGCCCCTTTGCATGAATCCTTTTATATATTTTAGGGGTGTGTGAATATTCAAACTTCGAACTTTTTCGTATCGAATATCACGATATTCGATTCAACTCGAGATTTAAAAGAAGATCGATGACCGAACCGAATACTTAAATCACCGACACAAAATCCTAGGTGAAAACATACCCATTTTCAAAATAAAAGTACGTATTTTGTAGTTGCAAACAACTACAAATCCATTTTTTACAACAGAAACAGAAACAATTACGTCCTTTTTTGAGCAGATGACAGATGAATAGCCTGACATCGCAGTTTAGCCACCAAGTTCCTACTACCATGTTGATCAGTCGTGCAGGACTTGAAGGTTAATATCGAGCTCGTTGAATATGATCAGAATTAGTACTGCGCAATACCCAACGCGACAAGGAATCTTTTCGTAAGATAAATTCTCATATCACAGCATTAAATCATTTAACAAATAATAGTCCATTCTTTATTAGTTCTGTCTCAACCAGTATCTGATACCGCTGAAACATCAGTTAGTTGGTAGAAGAGAGAATTGCAATCAAGACTAGTCAGAGTTCACCAAAGACCAACAATGTCCAGAATCGTCGCCGATTGCCAAAAGAAATATCCCGTAAATACCCCATAAATAGTAATGTTGGTGTTTCGTACGACTATTTCAGGCCGTAAATATCTTAAGCGGAATGATCACCATTACTTCCAATTTTGATACGATGAAATAAACAACTTACAATAATTTTGTGCTGGCAAAGCGTTGGTGGACCTGTTCATTGTTTGTCTTTTATCTCACTTCGTTTTTGAACGTTGTAATCGTTGCGTCGTCTGCTTTAAAACTTAATAGTTGTTA
The DNA here is from genome assembly GCA_035578135.1 of Flexamia atlantica. Taxonomy (NCBI): domain Eukaryota; kingdom Metazoa; phylum Arthropoda; class Insecta; order Hemiptera; family Cicadellidae; genus Flexamia; species Flexamia atlantica. The sequence continues at coordinate 38,307,053 of JAQJVK010000001.1, forward strand.
ATAACTCGAGAACGTCTATCGCGTCTTTGTTTCACTTGCCAGCTTTTTTTATTTTCAACTAAGCAATTATGTAGAAATAGAAATGTTGATCGATAAAAAATAGGTTTTATTTTGTTTAAATATTAATCTGACGAATCAAGCGGAGCGTGTTTCTTTTCAATACGAGTACAATGCTGGTTTGAAAACTTACACCTATGATAATAATTAATGAGTTTGCTTGCTGTTTATTATGTAAAACAATTAAACTTTGTTGTAATTAAATGGCCAAGCCTTAGACCTCCAAAATTTTTAAATTATTTTGAAATTTAGGTAAGGTTTACTGCTCTGACTTATTATTACTTTATAGTGTTACTTTAGGAGAGTCGAAATCTTTGTTGTCAGGCATTAACGCACAACTAAAATTGTAAGGCTTTCTTCAAATATGAAGTTTTTGGTGAACCAAGTTTTATATGTAATTCTTTGGTCTAATCGCCTGCCTAAGCCTAGTCCCTGATCAAATAATGTAATTAGGATTCATTAAAAGGAAAATAACAAAGGGACACAGAGGCCTAAAAAGTGAAAATATTTAGGTTGCAGTGGAAAAGGAATTATTAAGTAGCCTAATCAATAGTCAGTAGTCAAATATCTTTATTTATTTCTATGTACATGTGGTACAATAAATAGTGTCAACTCTTAAGGGTTTAGAACTAACTAAAACCACATTGACAGTTAAGTTACATGGATATTTATATGTAATTAATCGGCTTCTGTTATAATACAAGGTACAAAAAGCAAAAATCATTTCAGATACTGTAATAAAAAACAAGAATAAAAATAAAAATAAAGTTACTTCAGAGAGAGCTCATCCAATGACTAAAGAGCTTCCTCTTAATAAAGAATATTTATTAAATATTCTTTCAACAATTTGTTGAATTTTATACCTTTTTCATTTTTAATGTCTTTTGGAATACGTTTTGAGAATTTATTGCCAATATAGGAAGGTTTCTTTTCAAAGAATTTCAGTCTGTGCTTCTCAGGGACCCCATTCTCCCCCCTAGTGTTATAAGAATGAGTTTGTTCTTTAAAATGTATATCTTTTATTTTTTTCTTCTTTGTTACAAGAACAGTCTCAAAAACATACTGACCATAAACTCAAACTGTGAGAATTTTTAATTGTTTGAAGTGATTTTTTACTGATTCATCATGTTTTTGATTTAGCATAATTCAAATGGCTTTTTTTGCTGTTTTAAAATTTTTCCATATTGATGATTATTTTTGTTGGGCCATACAGGGCAATGCAAAAAGAAATATGGGAGTGAACATGGGTGAAATAAATGTTTTTAACGTTTTCATATCACAGTAGTGACTCATCCTGGATAATGCATAAATTCCAGAGTTTATTTTTAATAAAATTTTATGAATATGCTCAACCAACTATGGCTCATCCAAATTTCAGTTTTGATCAATTTTTAACCCCAAAAAATTAATAGTATTTTTCTTTTCAATGTGTTGTGAGTTATGTATTATCACAGGATCTTTCATTTTCCTATTTTGAGAAGTTTTGAAATTTACATAATTTGTTTTTTGAGTATTTGAAAGTAAATTGTGATTTTGAAAACTAATGTTCAATGTTTTGCAATTCAATAAATGTGATGACTTTGGTTACCTCTGGTGATTTTGTTGATGCCACTAAATTTGCATCTTCAGCATAAAGTCATGATTCACTACTGAGTTTATGTATTAGTACCTTTTCTAACCCCCCCCCCCTCCCCCAGATAACACAAATCGAGCAGAGGTCCTAAAATGGATCCCTATGGAACACCAATCTGAAGAAATTTAATGTGTGATGAGGATTTAGTAATTTTATTGTTTTTTGTCAAATGGGTTATTTCAGCAAACTGAGATCTGTCGGAAAGTGATATCTAAAAATACCCCAATTGTGTTATTCTCATTGTCTACTGATTCAATAATTGATTCTATAAAAGCTATAGCTGCACTCACAACAGACCTTCCAGATCGAAATCCATGTTGGCCATTGTCGAATAAATTAAATCTTTCTAAAAACTCTGTAAGTTGTACGTATATAGCTTTTTCAAAAATAAAAAATAAAAATAGTTGGAAGTACAGATATTGGTTCGTAATTTTGAACGTCGTTTTTATCATCTTTTTATGGATTGGAATTATTTTTGCTCGTTTTAATTGAGATGGGAATATACCTGACACAAATGATGAATTTATAAAGTGGCTTAGAACTACACTCATGTTGGTTTTCACTGATTTAATCACTGTAATCGGCACCTCTTCATTACCACAAGAATTTTTGTTCTTAAATGAGTCTATTATATTTTCCACCTCTCTTCTGTCAACTGGTTTAAAATTAAAACAAGGCCTAATTACTATATTGTTACTTACATTACTTTCCACAAACAAGTTTTCAATTTCACTATTACTATTTACATCTAGATCTTTTACTACATTAACAAATTGGTCAATAAATTTGCTATTAATTTTGGATCTGAGATAATTATCCGTCCCTCCTTCAAAGAGATATTGTTAATCTGCTCCCCCTTTTTACCCCTATTCATTGTTTATTAATTTCCATACAGTTTTTTGAATATTGGCTGATTTATTAATTTTGGTTTGAAAATAGTTTGACTTAGCTTGATTTAAGCGTTGTTTGTAATCTCTTTTTTCTATTTAGTTGTTCTTTTAGTTTTTTATTTTTATTCTTACGGAATTCTTTGGTTATTTTGATTATGTTTACCAATTGGTTTTTTAAATCCTCTGTCATCCAAACACTTGTTCTGCTTTTCTTTGTAATTAAGATTTTGGGGAATGCTATATTAAAATAAAAATTTTTAAATAGTGAAAATGTCATATTTTTTATCTACTGATGCAAAGTACACATCACTCCACGTTTCTTTCGCCAGTAGTTCATCGAAGTATTTTAAATTTTGTGGGGAAAATTTACGTAGTTCTTGTTTTAATGGCAAGTTACTTTTTTTACCGAATTGAAACACTTTATTTCCAAAAGTTGACCGTCATGATCTGATAAACTAGTCATCAAACCTTCCACTTTAATCCTGTTCAAATCAAAAATGTTTGCTAAAAAATTATCTATAGCAGTTTCTGAGTTTTTAGTTACTCTCGTGGGAAAATTGACTAGATAACTCATGTTTTGGCTTTTTAATACCTCTTTAAATGATTGATGTTTATTGTCATTTTTTAAAACGTCTATATTAAAGTCCCCTCCCATTATTGTTGTATCAAAGTTTTTATCCTGAATCCTGAAATTGCTATAGGCCTAATAAGCTAATTCAATTGCATATTACCTAAGCTTAAGGGGAATCTCTAGTTAATAATAAAATGTATGAACTGGAGTTCTACTAATATTAGATAAATTATAAATACAACTACCCTATTGCTCGGGAAAAGTAGCCTAAGAAAGCTTTGAGTGATTTTTTTAAGCTTAGGTCTACCAAGATCTCAACAAGTGTTTTGTCATATTATAATGCTATTTTCAATAATTAAATAAGTTGAATACAAGGAGGAGAGTGAGAAAGTAAGGAAAAGAGTAAATAAAATTAAGAAAACCCAATGAAATAACACTTTGTTTTGATCAAATTCTGTATACATTGTTAATTATTTAATAGTTGCTAAAAAAATGCTTGGTAATTTGCTGAGTATTAGGGGTGTGCGAATATTCGAACTTCGAACTTTTTCGAATCGAATATCGTGATATTCGATTCGATTCGAGATTGCAAAGAAGTTCGATATGACCGAATCGAATATTTAAAGGACTGGCATAAAATCAAAAGTAGGTGAAAACGTTCCCATTTTCAAAATAAAAGTATGTTTTTTAGTTGCAAACAACTACGAATCCATTTTTTACATCAGAAACAGTTGCGTCCTCACGTGGATGTGCGTGTTTGTTTCCCGTATCACTACGGGGTCAACGGGAAGAAGAGGAGGACGTAAGCACGTAAGCACGTGGACAGACGACAGATGAATAGCTGCTGTAAAATAATACTGACATTGCAGTTTTGCCACCAAATTCCCTCTGCTGTGTTGATCAGTCGTGCAGTACTTAGGTTAATATACTGCACAATACCCGATGCGACAACGAATTTTTTGTGAGATAAATTCTAGTATCACAGCATTAAATCATTTAACAAACAATAGTCCATCCTTCATCAGTTCTGTCTCGACCAGTATCCGAAACCGACGAAACATCAGTTGAGTTGTTGAGTTGGTAAAAGAGAGAATTGCAATCAAGACCAATCAGAGTTCACCGATGACCGACAGTGTCCACGTCCAGAGTCGTATTCAGTTGCCAAAACGAAATATCCCGTAAATACCCCATACATAAATAGTCGTGTAGGTGTTTCGTACGACTTTTTCAGGCCGTAAATATCTTAAACGGAATCCGGGATCACCATCGCTTCCAGCTTTGATACGATGAAGTACAATAATTTTAGGCTGGCAAAGAGTTGGCGGACCTGTTCATTATTTGTCTTTTCGTTTTCGAATTTCGTCGTCGTTTTAACTTCGTCTGCTTTTGCTTTTGAAGTTAAGTTGTTGTTAATAACTCGAGAACGTCTATCGCGTGTTTGTTTCAATCACTCAGATTTCTTTATTTTTCAAATAAGCAATTACATGGAAATAGAAACGTTGAATGATCAAAAATTGGTTTTATTTTGTTGAAATCTGACGAATCAGGCGGAGCGTGTTTTTTCAATACGTGATTAAAATGGTCATTTTTAGATTACGTACAATGTTAGTTTGACAACTTAAGCCTAATTAATGAGTTTGCTTGCTGTTTATAATGTAAAACAAATAAACTTTGTTGTAAGTAAATGGCAATTGTAAATTATCTTAAAATTTAGGTTAAGTTTACTGGTCTGACTTATTATTATTCTATAGTATTACTTTAGGAGAATCAAAATCTTTGTTCTCAGGCATTCATGCACAAATAAAATTGTAAGGCTTTCTGTAAATATGAAGTAGTTGGTGAACCAAGTTTTATATGTAATTCTTTGGTCTAATCCCTTAAGCCTAGTCCCTGATCAAATAATTTATTGGTTTATTAAAAGGAAAAGGAACAAAGGGATGCAGAGAACCAAAATTTGTTCACTTTTAGGTTGCAGTAGAAAAGGAATTGTTAAGTAGCCAAATCCTAAAACTGCTACTATAGGCCTAATTATGCTTATTCAAATGAATATTACCTATGCTTAAGGGGAATCAATAAATTTCTAAATTCTTAACAATTGATTAGGGCCTAGTTGTACCTTTGTGTGCCTTAATAATTGATATTTGACCTATATTATTTTGACTTGTTATAATGCTATCAATAATTAAATAAGATAAATACAGGGAGGGGAGGGAGAAAGTAAGGACAGGAGTAAAGAAACACAATGAAATAACACTTTTGTTTTGATAACATTATATTAATTATTGAATAGTTGCTAAAAAATGCTTGGTAATTTGCTGAGTATACAGGTTTGCTGCGAAAGGGTATTTATACTTACATGCTGCGATTTAAAATTTGATCTCATTTGAACGAATAACCATTGACATAAATATTCGTTTCGAAAATATTCGATATTCGGAATAGTTATAAACTATTCGATTCGATTCGATTCGAACCAAAAAATCACTATTCGCACACCCCTACTGAGTATGCAGGTTTGCTGCGAGAGGGTATATATACTTACATGCTGTGATTTAAAATTTGATCTGATTTGAACGAATAACCCTGAATGTAAATATTCGCTCGAAAATATTCTATATTCGGAATAGTAAAAAACTATTTGATTCAAACCAAAAAATCATTATTCGCACACCCCTAATATTTCTAAGTGTGATGAGTGATCAATTCCAAAACCTTCTATTTGCAGTTAGTTGATAAAAATAAAGAAATTTGTAAGGGACCTGTAAACTGGAAACTAGAGGAGATTATTTTCGCTGTTTTAAATTTCTCATGGAAAATTCTTATAGTATAATTTTGGTTTACATATTAATGAACTTTGCTACAGTAGAATTAATACAACTATGAAGCGGGAGAGGGAGGGTAATTTATATACTTATCATTCGTTAACAACAGGCCAATCCCAAAAAGGCAAAAAAAATCTGAAATCTCAGAATGTTCAGTAGTCTTGGTGTCACTATAAAGTGGACAATCAATAAACTTTTAGAATAAGATCAAAACAACAAATCAAATGATTCATCTAATAAGAAACAACGTTGTAAAAAAAACCAAAATACTCTATAGCTAATGACATACCTAATGGGTCAACAATTGTTGGTTTTCATTTGTTTAAATGAGGGATAAGCCTGTCGCTGACAAAAGAAAACCGAAATTTTCCTCCCTCTCCCGCTTCATATTTGTATTAACTATTAACAAATTGAAGTTACAAGTTGAAGGTAATACTTACTGAACTCCATTCAAAGTAGGCGTTAAAAATGTTCTGTTGGTCTCCTGATAATATCCTAACCGGTTATAAAAGCTTCCTTCTGTATTTTGTATGTACTCATTCTCATGGTTTAGCTACAGATCTGAATGATCTTAGACAAAGAATAGCACAGGAAGCTCAAGCAATTCCACTAGAACACATACAAAATGCAGTAATCAGCTTTCATAACCGGATAGAAGACCATCGGGGAACATTTTGAACTCCTACTTTGATATTGGAGTTTAGTAAGTATTGCCTTCAACTTGTAACTTTCTGTTATTCATAGGTACAATGTATTAAACATTTTTAAAACTTTGAACAGCAATTACTTCCAACTGAATCAACCTTTTGAGGTTGGGTTTGCAGCATAGTGTTTAGTTCAACTAGACCTTTACATTTGATGTACATATCAATGTATGTTTGCATTAGAGATTTTCTTCATACTCCCTACAAGCCGTCCCCTAAAGGTGACATCTAATGACCATGTAAACAGAAAAGTAGCTTACTGTTACCAGTAACAGTATGCCAAATTTGGTTGTGATATCTCTTTTTGTTTCAATGTTATAAAGTCGTCCTAAGACTCAATTGTCATCTATATGTTGCAGCCAAATTGAATAATCCAGCTATTATGAATAATAACCAGCCATTGTCTATATCATCTAGCAATTTTGTTCAAAGTAATAAATTAGGCTTAATTTATCACTTAATACAGCCATTACCTATGATATCTACTTGAGTTTGGTCAATGTGATTAATACGTAGTTAACCTAACCTTGCCTAATCTAACCTTTCCTAAACTTACCTAATCTAACTGATCTTTACTTGACCTTACCTAACGTAATGACCCGGCCAGAACACTGAGAATTATCACATTGACTAACACTGGCTAGCTATTGATCATAATGTCTGGTCAAAGTGATTATATTACTTTGGCCAAAACCTGCTAGTCGTTATGAATATTGACCTGCTAAAGTGATTAATCATCTACTTAAGCCAGCAAATTTAGTCATTTTTATAATAGCCAGTCTCAATACATAATGACCGGTTCATTACTTTAGCTGTGACATTATAGTATTTTCTAGTTGAGGAATTCTATGCTCAGTTCCACATTCCCCTTTCAGTACAAGCCTTAAGGGAGATTGTTGTAAGATTACCTTTGCGGGGTACATCTGTTGACTATCATAACAAAATCATCAGCTGATTAGATTATCAGCTGATGATAATCTAATCAGCTGATAATCTACCAAGAAAAATGGTAGATGAAAATGGTAGATAATGGTAGAAAATGGTAGATGGTAGATGGCACTTTACTAACATTTTTTTACATCTATGATTCCGGCCTTTGCTTTGTTTTATGAGGCTTGTACAACCTAATTGTCATTTGAAATGAATAGCCTATGTAAAATCCATAATGGAAGATGAATGTAGAATTGAGTATAGATATTGGCTAACACTGGTTAGCTATTGATCATAATGTCTGGTCAAAGTGATTATATTTGGCCAAAACCTGCTAGTCGTTATGAATATTGACCTGCTAAAGTGATTAATCATCTATTAAACCAGCAAATTTAGTCATTTTTATAATAGCCAGTCTCAATACATAATGACCGGTTCATTACTTTAGCTGTGACAGCAAATATTTTTGCCAATATAAAAAAAATTTTGCCAATATATTTTCTGTAACTTCGCACAACTACCACACACGCTACGCTCATAACATTTCTGTATCTGCTTTAAATCCTAGTAAATCTATTCTGACAACAAACTCTTTTTATGTTTCTAATATTTTGTACCGAAATATATCTCGAAGATTTTCTCAACTTAATTTATTTTACTCACCATCCTTGCCGTTTTTAAAAAAAAGAATTAAAGAATTTTTATCTAGCTTAGGGTTAGAGGGCGCTGAGACCATTATCTTGGCCACTTACGTTCGACCTGGACTATGACATGACACACACTCTGCCCCCCCTCTCCCCTCTCCCAATTTTATTAATCCATGCCCTCATTGCAAAATCAAATGAGCTGTTGTCTCCTTTTAACTAACTTCGTTATGACATCAATTACAACGATTTTACATATATATATTTTTTTTTCTAATTTCATGAAGTACGGCCAATGGAATTTTACTAGATAACAACTAGGCCTACGCACAGGCTCCTGCCCATGTAGGCCTATTCCATATTATGAGGCTTTGCAAATTTTGTTATATAAATGAATGTAGAGGTACCATGCATGTTAATTTAATATATATTTATGACGTTCGCCTAGATTATAGTGCATGTGTATGTATTCTGTGCATGTAACAACTGTATATTTACATGGAATAAATATTTAATTAATTCATTCATTCATTCATTGGCTTAAACCACACAATTTTTACATAATTACAGCAGCAGCATACTTTCTCCCCATTCTATTCTCACATATGGCAGGTCTGTGGGAATACTTCTTTTAAAATGTATGCTTTGTACCAGCCACTTTCAAATTGGACATGTATTTGGCACATTCGAGTGGTTTCAATGCTGTGGAGCAGCATGGGCCTAGTCTGCATTAAATCAAATTAAAACTTTACTCGCTTTATTCATTGTTTGCTAAATTTTACCTTATTTATATTATGTATCACCTTGAATATTTTTTTAATGATCAGCACTTGTCTACTAATTTGAAATATAAAGTGTTATAGCTTTGGATCCTATAGTTTAATGAGTTATGACTTATCTCTCAGTTTTTTAGTTTCTTAAGTACTTTATTTGATTTGTCTATTACAGATTACGTGAAGAAAAGAAACAATGACGTCACAATGACCTTCATCCTTATAGAGAGTGGAAAGGAGAATGGTTGGAATAATTGTTACCGTTTGTATGAAGAGATGGTTGAATTCGATCCTCAGATTGTTGAAGTAAGAGAGTTTGTACTGATCAATTTTCAATATAATTTAATAATGGCAACATTGCCTTCTGTTCCCAAGGTTATCCCCTCCTTCCAGGTTTGCCAGCTTCCTTATTATTCGTGAACCATTTCTGAGATGATCCTTGCTAATACAATGTCATAGTCATTTGCATAATCCTAATCCATCTATGATTATAGGGGGAATGGGAATCCTTTGTTTAAGATTCAGCCTGCTATCCTTTGAGCATGTTGCTAATGGCCAGCAATACAGTAGAACCCCTCATATCCGGCCTCCACGAGTATGATCCCACAGGACTGAGTTCAACCCTAGAAAATCCATCACATCCGTGTGATTGAGTCACTAATAAACAATTTTGGGTAAAAAGTTGAACTGAGATTTGGTTTTTGGATTGTTGGAATTGCGTGAAGTTTTTTTGACAAAGTTAATGGTAAGCTTGCTTTCATGGAAAAATTGAGCTGCTGTATTGTTTTAACAGGGAAGCAGCCAAGGGGGTGGTCCGTGGTTTCCGGACCACTCCCTTCCCATTAAATATTTTTCAAATAATGATAAAATTAAACCCGGTTACATATTATACTGCCTGTTTATACTTTTCATAGTGTAATTATAGTTGAATTAATTAATACAACTATGAAGCGCGAGAGAAAGGGAAATTTCAGTTATTGTTCACCAGCGCCAGGCAAGTAGCTCAGTAAGCAAACGAAAACCAACTAGTATTATTCGCAAGATTCCGCTGAGTATATTTACATATATATATTTTTTACTATATTGCTGGATCATTTTGGTTTTTCGTCATGTCGTAGTTTCCCATTGGATGAATCATTTGGTTTGTTGTTGTTTATATATTGCCCTAAAAGTTTATGGATTAACACATCAACTTCGGAGTTTTCGGATCGTGTGTTTTCGTCTGCCTTCGAGGGGTTGGCCTGTCGCAGACAAATGGTAAGTTGATAAATTTCCCTCCCTCTCGCGCTTCATAGTTGTATTAATTCAAGTATATATGTAAACGATTTGGTGTATTTTATATTGTCTAAATTTGTGAGTTCATTGTTCTTATTTTCAAAAAATTTCTATGTGTTTACCCTTGGACTCTTTTGAGTGTCCTACACACACCCCAGGCCTCTCGCTTGTGACATATCCCCCTCTTGAGAAAGGCCCGCCTACAAAGATTTCATGGTCAGAACTCTTGAGTTAGACTCAAAATTCTGAGTTAAGAGGACGTCTGCTAGAAATGAATTTTAACGACTAACTTTGTCTAAAACTAACCATTTTGCTTCAAAAATTGCAAAATGTTCCACGGGATACCCCTGGCCCCCATTTTGTTAGGGGTAATCTATACCCTCAAAATCCTTCAGTCATCTGGACCCCCCTCTTCCCATAATCCTGGCTACGTCCCTGGTTTTTTGTTTGTATCGATGTCTGCCAATTGTTTTTCTTCTATATATATATAAAAGCCAAAACACATTGACTGACTGACTGACTGACTGACTGACTGTCTGACTGACTGACTGACTGACTGACTGACTGACTGATCACAGTTTCTCAAAAACTATAAGGCTTAGAGCCATGAAACTCGGCACAAATATTCCTTACAGGCTCTAGATGCGTACTAAGAAAGGATTTTGCAATATTTTGTCTCTAAAGGCCTAAATATGGTTTATTATAAAATACAATATGGCGGCCACTTTTAGCTTTGAAAGGTTAATTTCTCAAAAACCACAAGACTTTAGGCCATGAAACTTGGCACGATTATTCTTTATAGGCTTTAGGTGCGAAAAAAGAAAGGTTTTAAAAATATTCTTTCTCAGACGGCTAAAATAGATTATTTGAAAAATTCAAAATGGTGGCCATTTTAGTTTTTCCTAACTATGGATGGGAGTCCTGTAGAATATTTTCAGGGAACAGAAAAGGTACGAGAACTAATCTACTAAAAGAATAAAATTTAAAAATTTAATGAGAAACATTTTGGGGAAATAGGGTTTTGGCCAAGATATTTACCTCCTACTTTTTCTTACAGTTTTCGGTTTATTTTCAAAAACGTGCTAAATTCAGATTGATGTCAAGTCGAAAATCCATCCTTAGTGTCTTCTTTGTTTTATATTCCGGGTTATCCTCATTCCCTGCATTGGGAAATTGGAGGAAGTTAATTTATACCATTTGCTAATCATGAGTGGAACATGTTTAGAGGAAGCGTTACACTTTCTTATTTTCATCTAGAGTGGAATTATCAGCTGCATCTTAAGGGTTTAATTGTACGCACATGACCCAAATAAATCGGTCCATTTGTTAATTATTCCTAAAAATTGCACAAGGCATAATATAATTGAATTAAAATGAGCTATCCTTTCAGCGGGCGAAGCTGCGGGTATATCTGCTAGTTATATATAAGAATGGTTGTGTTGTCTGCAAACATGAAAAGATCATTGTCCGGAACAATATCACTCAAGTTACTCACGTAGATAAGGATCAGGGGAGGCACAACAATTGAACCCTGTGGTCCTCCAAAGTGAAAAAGAGTTTTCTTTTTTTATGAAAAATCATGTTTTTGGTATTATTGCAGTGACCTGAAGACGGATCCCCACGTACGACTAAAGGCAATCATTATTACATATTTAAATGCTAACTTTGCTCTTGCCGACGAGCATCTGGAATTTTCAGAAAATTTATCTTTAAAACATTGAATTAAGCTTGAATTTTGAAAATCCATCTTGGTGACAACCTTGATATAGCTCTTTATGGTATATCGAAAATAACATCTTTAACATAACATTTTTTTCATAATTTTGTGCAATTTTTTTATGGGAGTTAGTTCAAAAGAATGTGTTTCATCAACAATTACTTGGTAACACTGTTTTTGTTTCAGGACTTTACAAATGAAAATAACACCCAAGCAAAAAGAGTGCTGGTAATAATAAAATGTTGTTTGAAATCACTTCACCTAAAGGAAGCACTAGCTTTGTTTACCAGTAAGTATTTTTCTTTTTTTCTGTGGGTTTCTGAGTAATAGGACTCCAATTTATTCCGTATCACTTCTATTTAAATCTCCTCTCATTTGTTCCTAAAAGTACTTTTTCATAAGAAAATCAAGAAACTATACATTTCATCCAGATGAATTTGCCATTACCTGATTGCTTTTCCTTTTTCTTTGAATCAATTGGCTAAGAATCAGCACTTGAAAATCTTGTTGGAGATTAGAAAAGTATATTTCTGCCTATTTATTTTTAAGGGTAAACATTTTCATCAGAGGCCTCTCTGCTTATGCCTCCAGATAATGCCAAGTGATATCTCTGAGGTCCAGTGTTCTTTTTTATTGACAATTTTAACCAGTAAGTAAGTTTCTAGATGCATTTCATATACAGATTTGCTACAAGGATGCTTTGGCAAACATTTTATATGTTTAAACACCCTTTTATATGTTGAAACACCCTAACGAACCTAAAGTGAAACTGCTTTAAATTAATTTTTTTTCAGAATATTGTTTACATGAAAGTGATCAGTCAAAATGGTCTGTAGGAAACAAACCAGAGGACGAGAATATATGGACAGAAGTTTGTGAAGATTTGAAGGCAGCCCTTTGTAATCTTTCTCGATTCACCGAAACTGAGGCTCAATTATTTGTGTCCGTTATTCGATCCCAGAAGTCCCTCAGCTCACCTGTTTGTATGTCACATGTTATTTTGGATGGTTTAATTACTGTTAGCTTTCATTAATAACTTGGGCATTATCCATTTGGATCTTGCAATCATAGACAAAGATATAAAAGCTACTATGAATAGTTATGGATTATTATGAATTAAGTGCATACTCTTTTATTGCACAATTGAATAAACTCACGAAAATAACAAACCAATTCCATTGCCAAAAAATTAATACTGGGGAGAATATTGTTTTCACTAAACCCCAGAATACAAAAAAGATAATTTCAAGTATAAAAGAAACAAGTAATGAAATATACTTTTTTTTTAAAGGTGCATGTCATGCTGCTTGGTAACACAGCAAATCAATTAATTGAGGCTTGGGCCTTCAATTAATTTAAAAAAAGGCTTATTACTAGTTGAAAATCAAAACTTAAAAATAAAAAAAATCGCAGTACTCTTCCAATGACTTTTCCTAAATCATACACAAGACACGAGAATGATGTTAGAGAGCAATATGTGATCCCCATCAGGTTGGGATCAGATGCTGCTGCTCTCACCATTACTTTTTTCTTTCTGTTATTAGATCTCTAGGTTATAAAGCTGTATACGAAGATTCATTATTTTACAACAAACTATTCTGTAAAAAAATGGCGGCTGTACGAGTAATAAATATTTAGATTTTGAATTTTTAGGAAATTGACAGGAAAGCAGGTTTACCTTTAAATAGGTCCACAAAACACACAATGATCACAGGTTTGGACATTTTTGTGGCCACTGACCACTTTTTCGACCACTAGAGAAATGGCAATGGCAGTTGCAATTTGAAATTTTGAGTCTATTCACCCTTAATCAGGATTGCCAAAACATCTTATGGAACTAATATTTTACTGATGCATTAATGCATATATATACAAAAATTATATTTTCTTGTACAAAAAGTATATAAATTTTTTATACTTCTTCTAGTTAAGATCAACTATATATTGAGGTAAAACCACCCAGTTTTAACATACCTGTTGCAACAAACCTGTACACTCATTCCCCAAGTTATTCTTATGGAGATTACAAAAACAAGTCATATCTCGGGATGTTGGATGGAAATATATTTTTTTCATTTGAAATTCACTGAGTATGCAGGTCTTTTGCAATGGGGTATTTAATGATCTTTTTAAAATGATTAATGGGAGTAAATTAGGATTCTGTTATTTTTTTCATATACTATATCATATTTATATTATTTTTATATCAGTATCTGTTAATAGAAGGTTAAATTATGAAAATAAAACCTGATGTGGTATTTTATGCCTTTTTTAACTTATATGCCAACTTTTATTAAATAATACCTGTTGATTTATAGGTACATCACAACATAACACTTTGTAACTAACAGTTGGTATCAGTACCAAGAATTGTTCGATCTTTTAGGTATCGGTATATCACAGGGTTCCCACTCAACCGTGAAACCGTAAAAACCGTGAATAAGCCGTGAATTTGGCAAACCATGAAAAAATCTGGAAAGAGCTGTGAATTTCGTCATCAGACCTTTAAAATCAGCCAATTTTTAAAATAGCCAAATTTTTATTAAATTATAGAGAAATATTTGTATAAATTTATTAGAGACATTAAAATGATTCACAGTCCCAAGACGAAAACAGCAATTGTGTACTTCAAAACGTAGATGTATGTACAGGGCTAGACGGTAGGGCCTGCTAAACTGAGATTCCATTGTGGCTGGGGTGGGGGGGAGGAGTGGTGACTGGGGTGGTAATGGCGGAAGGCGATCGGTTCCCTTGGAGGGAGGATGGAAGGATGGAAAGGTGAAGAGAAAGAAGACTAGATAGCTGAAGACGCACGCTCATTGGTTTACATTTGCGTGGCAAATTAATACGTGAATTTCTTTCTTCCTTAAATTGTTTTCTCATTCTTTACATTTCTTATTCTTCTATTGTGCGGTTCAATTATCGGTTTTCAACTACCGATTGATTCATCGATGTCCCCGCTGCTTGTTTCAAATCATTTTTTTTTACGTATCATCGTTCAAGATATTTGCGACAATAAAATAACTCTTCAAAAATGACGCCAAAACGAACGTCTTTGTTGCATATTTCGGTTTCTTTATGCCTTTAAATTGGTACACCGAGTGCTCATTTCTGATTGTAACTCTTAACAAATTCGCCACAAATATTGGTCCTGTTTGTTTGTTGTAAAATAGTAAAATTGTCTACATACACTCCCCCTACGCGAATGATTGTTGTCTGTTGTTAATTTTAGTTTGTTGTACTAAAAAAAATAGTTCCGGTTGTCTTAGTTATTAATTACTACTGGTAACACATGGATTGACTATTATTGCTGAACATAATCTTAATCCAGCGTGTTGTTTCAAAACGTTTTAACCCTGCACATCACATATGCTCTGTGTGTGGTTAACGATTCTTTGATTACTTTGAAAAAGGTTTCATAATTATTACTATACTCTGTTCCACGTTCACCTTTCAGTGTAATTTCCGTAAGCCTTATTTCAATTGGCAATTAAAGTTGTACTAGCTAAATTATGTTTTAATCAGCTGATAATTTTATAATAATATGTTATGAATATATATGTAAATAAAAATCAATTCAATGAGTGGTAAACACAGTAGAGTAGGATTCACCTAAGTTGGCCAAAGCATGTACTAATCATCTCATCAAAATGTTTTATACAAGTCACATTGAAAACATTGTTGGTTCCACATATGGTGTCTGTTTACATTTTCTCAGAACTGTCAAATCGCCACGTTGCGTTTGTTTACAATGTTGTTATAGGTTATGGAATGTTTACAATATCGCCTATTTTTAGAATTTTTTTATTTTCATTCAACTTTTTTACATAGCTGTCACAGTTTGATTTGATTTTATTTCTTGATTTACATGTTTTTAGTTTGTTTTACTGCTTGTTCATTTTTTCCTGGGCCAATAAGAAAACACCTTTTATAAGTTTTGACAGCAATATGAAACAATCTCTCTTTTCAGCTGCTGACTTGCAGCAAGTAGTACTGGCTATTAAAAAATTCACCTATTTTTCTTTGTAAATATTATTTCATAAGAAAATCTAAGACTATTTACCAGGCCGCATCCATGACACATCCTCTCTCTGTTAATAGATAATTAATTTGGAAAAGCCCCTGAGTAATATTTTAAGCTGTGCAAGTGAACTTCCAGATGCAATATTGCACCAAAACTTTTCCTTTGCTACAAGTGCTACACTAAAACAGATGTTCGTTGACAATGTTTTCAGCACAGCTGGATTTTATGCTTAAATTCGTAAAAAGCTAATAATTTGTTTACTTTTGTTTTGGCCAACTTAGGTGAATTCTACTCTACATTGTTCCAATGTTAATCTTACCTATATAAATCAAAACATTTCTAGGTATTTCTTGGTAATTCAATAATTTTTTATTTGTGCACCAGATTGGATAATTATTTTTATGTTTTCTTTGTATTTTTTAGGACAAGGTATGTGTGAAATAAAATTTTAAATTTGACCCTGGGGCTCTCTCCCACTGGCCTTTACAGTTACTTGACCATGTATGCATTCTGGTGGAGTAACTTGAGAACTAATTCAAATCATAACCATATGTTGACATGTAAACAAATGTGAATTTGAAATATGTGTTTATTTATTTACACTTGGATTATTTACTTGTAGTTAAAGGATTTTGTGAAATTAAAAGGTCTAATCAAAAGTTACTTTTTGTGTCTGAAGAATTCTGATAACATGACACGTGAATCTACCTTTTTATCTAACTAACCTTTTAGGATGTTCAGAAATGAAGATAAATCTCATAGTTTTGTTTGGTTTTAGAAAAATTAATATTGCAAGCCTTATGTGAGTGTGTGAAAACTGCAGTTTTTTATTTGACCAGAGAGGTTAAGACATGTTTGAGTTCATAGTTCACCAAAATAATGACTGTATTTTAAGTTTAATATAACATTGATTCAGTATTATTCTGATTCTTGAAAATGCCACGTTACCCTCGACGCAACAACCTGGGCCTTAGAGAACGCAGTGCTGTGAGTGTAGGACACTTTCGGGCAAGTCAAAATGACAAGCAAAATGAGTCTCGAAATGAAGACGAATGTGCTTTATTTAATTTTAACCATCTACGAGGAGATCTTGCATTCAATCCCCATTGAGCTGCGTTCAATTAATTTTAACGCGACGATCGATTACAGTATATTGCCAATAGTTGCTATTGGCTCAATGAACATTGTGTGTCAACAGTTGCAATGATTTTAGGTTTAAAAATGAAGCCCCTGTAACGTACTGCACCAGTGGCCAACTACAATTGACACCATTGGCATATCAGGTTGAACCAGGCAAAACTCTGTTCCGTGGAATACGTACATTTTCGGGATCCAATACTGATTGAAATGCATTTAATGACGGCAGAGTGACTATTCTCCCAACAACATACGTCGAAAGTCCGCGACATATGGTGTACATCATTATGGTACACCAGATTTGTTTATTACATTCACGTGCAATTCAAATTGGTCAGAAATTCTCCAAGAATTATTTCCTGGCCAATCTCCCATTGATCGCTATATTAACACAAGAGCTTTTAAAAGAAAATCAAAGTTACTCATGGATTTTATTGCTAAGCATTGTATGTTCGGCGAGACGCATTGTGGGAGTGGCATTCAGTAGAGTGGCAAAAACGTGGGTTGCAACACGCACACATCCTTATTTGGTTGGTTGAGAGGATAAAAGTGAATGAAATGGATTATGTGATATCAGCTAATATAATGAAGAATATCCATTCAGCTAAAAGTCGGTTCAGTAATTATTGTGTTGCGAAGCATTAACTCACTACGTATTTGTAATGGCACTCAGCTGACGGTGAAAAAATTAATTAACAACATAATTAACCTCCTCAGACCCATAGGTAAATTTGAAAATTTTTTCGGGTTTTTTGGGGATTTCCAGGTTGCAAAAAAATCAAATAACACACACTATTTTTTTCAAAAATTTTTTATTGTTCTAACTTTGGAAAAAATGATGTATCAAATTTGACACATTGGGTCCTAAGGTGTTAAAAATCATTAAAATAAAAAATAAAAAATTTTTTTAAATGACATCGAAACACACTAAAATTTTATGGAACAGCAAGTAACAGTTCCTGGAACCAGAAAAAACAAAGATGGACTTTCGGACTTTGCACGAACTACAGAAAAATCGAGCATTTATGGTTGCGCACCCTGCGGGAACCTACACAGGTGCCTGGTTCGGGCTCATTGGGCGTCGTTTATCCTTGGAAAAGGTAAAATAAATGGTTAGGCAGATTCTTCATCGTCTAAGAGGTCTTCGATGTTAGAAACTTCAGAAAAATTCTTTTGGTCACTAAACTGTTGCAGAACAACAGAAAAAAGGAAATAACTTTAGCCTTTGGAACCCCTAAAACGTGAACTAGCATCTTAACGTAAATTAAAAACAAAAAATTTTTATGTTTGAATGTAAAAGATTAACTTTCAAAGGTAATATACTAACTTTTAACTATATTCAGGGGAAAAAATAAGAAAATTAGCAAACCCCTTAGGCCCAGTGTGTCACATTTGACACATTTTTTTTCAAACAGCTGTAGACGACAGAAAACAAAAATGTTGTAGAAGACCATTACCAACATTCAATAGTATAACTATTCAAGAATGCTTCCAATTTTTTCAACTCATTATATCAACATTTTCATATAACTAATAATTATTTACTTTGAGAGGTCCGAGGAGGTCTGAAGAATGGATTGTCAGCCATTTTCAATATTTTTAGCGAATTTCCCCTGTAGGGAAGAAGCTATTACCGTAGGTCTCATGGTAAGACCTAAGCCCCAGACCATGATAACTTTTCATTTTGCTACCCCCAGAAGCAAAAAACACCATTCATTCGAATTTTTAGATATATATATATATATATCTATATATATATGTGTCTGTTAGCACGATAGCGGCCGTAAAAATGGTCCGATCTTGATGAAATTTGGTACAGACATGTAAAGTGGTAATCGATTGGACGAGTTCGTGAACCAGCCCGATCGGACCACTGGAAGGGGGGGTAAAGGGGGATAAACCCCCTCAAAAATGGGTTTTTTGAGCTTTTTATATAGAAAAATAAAATTTATCAAATTTTTGTTGGCACCATTGAATTCAGCTCAAAAAAACAAACAATTTAGTATTTTGAATCACTGCTCTATGTCCATTGGTTACCGAGATATTGAAAATGGTAAACACAGTACGTTGTCCCAATGTTAACCTTATGGGAAATAAGTAAAATTCTATATCTCGCTTATTTCTCAACATATATCGATAAAACTCGGTAAATGGCTTCTTCTAGTTCAGATCTACTAATTATTGAGATAAAACCACCCAGTTTTAATATACCCGTAGCAGCAAACCTGCATACTCATTCCCCATGTTATTCTTATGGAGCTTACAAAAACATGTCAAATCTCGCTATGTTGGATTGAAATATGTTGTTTTGCATTTGAAATTCGCTGAGTATGCAGGTCTGCTGCAACGGGGGTATTTGTTTTATAGAAAACACTAGTCAAATCAGCAACTGAGTTCTTCAAACATGTGGTGGCACCTTGTGGTGAACGCTAGAACTATTTCTAAGTCAAGGTTATGCACAGTACAGTCGGAAAAAATTATTTTGTAACTGTATCATATTTGACACTCAGGGTCCGAGGAGGTTAAGGCAATGATTTCGCAAAAAAAAAAAAACTACAAAGGTGAAGACGTTTTTATTCTACGTATCCAAATGATTCAAAACGATACGCCCTTTGATTTTAAGGCCCCTTTCACATTAGGTCGCTGCGACCGGGTGGCAGCCACCCGTCGGCCACCTGACCTGTTGAAAATGCATTGAGCCTTATAGAAGCCTTTCACATTAGTGCGTCACAGCGACCCACCCGGTGGCAGCGACTCGGTCGCTAGAGATCTGCGACGCCCGGCGGTGGCAGCGACCGTGCTTTTTAGCGACAAGTCGCTAGCGAGGCATTGAAACATATGGAGCCTTTCACACTTGGTGGCTGTGACCACATTTTTGGGATGCGCGTGCAGCTTGTTTTTGTCGTCAGCCTGCCTCCTTTTATATGTCTGTCATTGGCGGTCGACTCGTTTCGCTGTTGTTTAGCGTTTAATGACATTGTTTACTTTTACTGTTATAGTTTTGAGCATTTTTTAGTCGTATTGTACTTTCAACATGGATGATGAGGATAACACACACTGGTTGAAAACAGTGAAAGTCTGTTATATAGATAAATAGATAGATCTCATGAAATAGAGGTAGAGGTTACCACTGCTAAACCTGTTGCTAAATCATAAATGAACTTGTAAGAAACATCACATATAGCCATAAGGCTGTTAAAAAAATAATTCTTGTAATTGTAATACAGTGATCCACTTGCCCCAGGCTTATTTATTCTGATATGTTTTCCCGTCAATTGCACCAATGCAGTGGGGAAAATTAGTCTTCCCAAAAAAATCTGATGCTTTGTCGAGCCAAAACTGTTCATAGAATGAGGGAAAGCAAATCGGTTGTAAACGTCTCCATCTAGCATTGCAGACCTGCCTTATAATATTCAAAATTGTAGAGATCCCAATGCAAAATTGATAGTGGAGATCAGTCATCGAGGCACCAGTTGCTAGGTACCTGAAGAAAGTTAATGTCGACTCTGCAACAGAGATTAGCAGATACAGGTGACGACCAAAACAAGCTGCCCGTGCATCGTGAGAGCCACCGGTTCACGGTCGCAGCCACCGTATATGTGAAAGGACATGCGTGGCAGCGACTTCTTACAGGTCAGTGGCTGCCACCCGGTCGCAGCGACCTAATGTGAAAGGAGCCTAAGCGGCAACAATTTCCAGCACTTGCATTTGCAATGTCCGAATGAAATGGACAGTCGTTGAATGTTTGTGAAAACAACCTTGAAAATCCATGATTTTCACATGGCCAATTGTATGTCGCCTGTTCCCATGGTGGAATGCTGAAAAAATAATTTTTGCGCTACAAAACAAAACTAACAATGTTGTATATTAAAAACGCTTTACAGTTAAAAACTATGTTGCTGATGTGACTATTTTGATATTCATTCAAACTAACACAAATTATTCATAAAGAAGACAAGACAACGTCTGTCAGGTCAGCTAGTACTGGAATACACATGACTAATAAATTTAATCTACCTAACTTGATGCTGTACCGACAGCGCAGCTAACGAGCGTCTAAAACTGGCAACAAGAATTATTTGAAAACACGTTTTTTACTTTCAACTTTCGCGAAAAAACTATTTTACAAAAAAATGTAATTGAAGTGCATTTAATAATGTGCAATTAATTTTTGAACAAACACGACAGTATTTCAATACGTGTTATTCATTCATTTCATTTATTTATTTAACAAGAAATCACACAAAAATTGGCCTTACTAAACATTAATGTTAAACAGTAAGGACCATTTATATTCTAGATAAGTACACTTAAAATTATTTTTACTATCGTATTATTTACAAACATAAAAAAATATATAGATAATATTTTGAGTTTTCGATTGATCAGAGAGTTGTTAATCACGAACTTCAACTCGGTCAAAAGGCAATAAATGAACTATCGAATATCGATCGAAAGGTTGGCAACATACGCAAGCACAGACTATCATATTGTCTTTCATAACACGGCTGTTTATTGTCTTAAAACTCAGTGTGTGATTGGCTCGTTGCTATAACGACACACGGTTGTCATGGCAACATTCAGTGCGACAGTGCGCACTGGACTCTGCGCATTGTGTGGGCGGGGAGAAAGCAGAAAAACAGGAAGAAAGGAAGGAAGTTAGAGAGAATGGCGTCGAGACCTTAAAAGTCGATGATTGTAAACAGAAAGTAAACTTTGAATAAAGTTGTATAACAGACATTATTTATTTGTTTATTTATTTATTTTTAAGATAGTTATTGTTTGTTTTACCTAAAATTTTACATAATTTAATTATCTTGGTACAGAAATTACTTCTCCGTTGTGCTGGCGCCGGCGGCATCGGCTGAGTTTTTCCCTCGTCACTCTTCCCCCCTCTACCCTGCTATCCTCTGTTAAACTGTGCGGTCAGCAAAATGTTTTCCTACATGTAGACTGTAAATTTCATAATTTTCGGACCTTAAAAACCGTGAAAGAGCCGTGAATTTTAAAATTCAGTTTGAGTGGGAACCCTGAATCAGTACCTAGAATTAATCAATTTTGGTACCAACACATCGGTAAGTTAATTTTGTCCCTACTTAACATATACTATACTTTAATGTGTGGTACAATGGTATACATAATAAATAAACTGTTTTTATTGTTAATACTGAATATTGCTTGATTTTTAGATCTGCAAAGTGCATTAAATCGCTTCTTTTGGAAAGCTGGACATTCATCACGAGAGGGCTCAAAAGCCATAAGTTGCTTACTTCACGTGATCCATAAAGAAGAACTATTAAAAAAGTTAAGATTGGAAGACTTGGAGATGAACAGAGTAGTGATTAGGGCTATCTGCACTTCGGAAAACTCATCCGATGAACAGCTACAAATGACGTTTATTGACATTTGTATACGTCTAATGAAGAAGTCAAAAAAGATTTGTGACATATATCCTGCATCATGGGTATTTATATTTTATATCGCTATTTAGGGACTTCCAAAGTAATTATTAGTTTTTATTATTAGAAGCTTAAGATGGGTAGTTTCCCTGACTAAATTCTAGTGGTGCTCATCGGAAAATGAAGCTTTGATCTTGAAGTAGTTCTTAGATTTCTACCTACTACTGCACAACTCTAACTCAATGGAATAAAATAAACTTATTTCCATAAATACTATTACATCCAATCACACTTAAGTTCAAAAATCCTGTCCCATCTAATTGAAAAATCCAATCCCGACCATCCATAGTTTTAGTCATTATTGTCATTGCGGCCAGCAAATCTCTCAGTCAAATATGGGCTGACAAATCTCTTGTTTGTTTGTGACTGGAATATATCTCAGTTAAAACACAACAGGCAAATATTTCGGTCTTATTGCGTCTGTGTGTAGTAGACTGCGCCACTGGTACATTATAATAGTAAAATCATTCAAAAACAGCCTTGACACATGTTAAATATTTTCCAAAGTTGTTTACTTTCTTAAATTGCTTTGACCTGTCAAAATAATTAATTGTATCTTCACGCAGTACGTGTTTCAGGAGTATTACCTCCCATCTTCAGCAACAGCAATTTTCTTAAAAACTGCACATTATTAAATGTTTCTCAGTTATCTCAACAATACATAATCGAACACGTCTTACTTTTAACACGCTCATACACACAAATAAAACATACTTTTTACATCCCAAACTCATTCATCATTGTAGGCCTACTGAGTTTGAGGGAAGGGTCAAGGCTGTGATGTCACGTTATCAGCTGATTGGTGATTGTTCTGACCAAGTTTCGTGTCATCTAGACAGCTAAACAGCTGATACGTGATTTTGTCCGCATACGATTCCATCTTATTTAGCTTGCAGTCCTTACATTAACTAAACGCTCTGATATATACATAATTCCTCCCATATCTGGGCTTTTTTTTACTGTAGGGGTCTGTGGTACAGAAAATTCAAGTTCGGTTCGGTTCGGTGATTTTTTTGTACTTCGGTTCTCGGTTTGGTTCGGTATGTGCAGCAATAAAATCACTGAATTATAAATCTACTAGGCCTACTAAATATTTCTGGAGCCTAATTGAACTTATTAGTTTATATAGTAATCTATATTCCTCAAATGTAAATAAGGTAAAGGGTCGTAAAGAAGTTAACATGCTGGTAAAAAGAACACATTTTATTAAGATAAATAATTTTTACTTTCACTAACAGCTAAGACCTAATGACATAAATGAAGACAATATCCATAGCATAGTAAAATCTCAGAAAACCTATTTTTCACCCTCTTCCATAATATTAAACAAGATTGAACTGTTAAGTATGTAGGCCTAATAATATTGTTTACAATTAAAAATACAATACAACTCATAATTGACAATAGATGAAATTTAAAAAACTTGTTATGTTTACTATGAAAAAACTAATTGTGGAAAGCATTAGTAAGAGGGGATATCTTTAGCCTAAACAATAAATTAACCCAAAAAGATGTTTTGCATTGCATCAACTTTATTTTGTAATCAACTTAATTGTTTGATAATTATTAGGGGTGTGCGCAAGGGTGTAGCCAATGGGGGGGGTTAGGGGGTCAGAACCCCCCCCCCCCCGAAATAGTAGAATTAGCCTTGAAATAGTATTAAATGAGGGTGAACCCCCCCCCCCCCCCCCCCCCCCCCGAAATAGTAAAAACACGGGCGAATGCCAAGGGGTCCGGAAGACTTTAGACGACCCGGAAATGCAGTCGACGGTACTGACCAAACCCCCCCCCCACGGAAAAATTTCCTGGCTACGGCTTTGGTTGTGCGAATAGTGATTTTTGAACTTGAGCTAAGCCGAGTCGAGCTTTTTCAAAAGTTTTTGAGCTTGAGCTTTTTCAAGCCGAGCTTTTTAACAACCACCAAATTATTAAGTTTGATTTTAATTTTAAAAGATACAATGGACTAATGTTACTTGATACTTGATACTTGATGGTGTCCCACTAGCATCGCTCCTGCGACGTGGTCGTCAAATGGAAACATTAGGCCTCATTGAACATATCTTCAACATTGTAGTAGGCTGCTTCACACAGATATTCTTTTAACATACTCTTAAATTTCTTGAAATTAGGCTCTTGAATAATATTAGTAGGCAGCCTATTGAAGATTTTAACACTACTATAAAAAGGGCTCTTGCTGGCCAAAGTAGAATTAATTTGAGGAACATGAACATGGTTGGCTCTTCTTGTATTGTATTGATGGACCAGATTATTAGTGACAAGTATTTCAGGATTTCTTTTCACCAGTATAGCTGATTCCAAGATAAAAAGTGACGGCAAAGTCAGGATTCCCAATTCCCTAAATAGGGGCCTGCAGTGGG
This sequence comes from Flexamia atlantica, assembly GCA_035578135.1. Taxonomy (NCBI): domain Eukaryota; kingdom Metazoa; phylum Arthropoda; class Insecta; order Hemiptera; family Cicadellidae; genus Flexamia; species Flexamia atlantica. The sequence continues at coordinate 38,332,067 of JAQJVK010000001.1, forward strand.
CAAGACGTTGAGCACCACACATTTTCCTAACGACACGTTTTTGGATGAGAAAAATCCTTTTAGGCATGGTACTACCTCCCCAGAATACTATTCCGTAAGATATTATACTATGAAAACATCCATAATAGACTTTCATTAAAATGTCGGTCTGGACCAATTTCTGGAGCCTAGTAATTCGATAAATGACAGATGTTAGTCTTGGAGCTAAGGCATTGATATGTTCATCGCACTTTAGATTATCAGTAATATGGAGACCAAGGTACTTTATCACATACCCTAGCTCAAAACTAGAAAGCTTATCTTCAAAACAAGTTAATGATCTGATAGGTTCATCAATATTTTGTGTATTATGTTGCATAAAATTGATCAAACTGGCTCAAAAAAATAATTTATGTTGAAAATTTATAATTTGACTCCCCAATTCCACAATAGTTTCACTTTAAAATAAATACTTAAACTTACATAATCATTCTAGTTACATACTACAACATTTTCAAGAGTTGAAAGGAGTTAATTGGAAAGGTTTTTAATTGGTTGTATCTTTAAAAAATAACATATTTACTTTCAGTCAAATACAAGATTGTTTTTCTGAATATTCTCAAAGTAAAGATGATTACAAATAGCAGTCCCAATTAATTGTGGTATAATATTGATGGTTAAACTATTTCAGAATATGAATGAAATAACATTCAATAACAAAAATAGTGTCTTGTCATTCTCAAATTATTTGCATTTCGAAATTATTTGCATTTCTAAGCTTTATTGAAGAAAATAATGTGGTTTAAAATAAGGAAGAAGAAAGATCAGAGATTAGGACGGAATAGAAAGAGAAAGAAAGAAACAGCTACCTCTCCCACTCTCCTTATCAGTGGCCAGGGGGGGGGAGGAGGTTGTTTACTCCAACTCTGTCCCGGTTTTTTTGTCATTGTCTGTCTCAGTGCTAGGGTGCGTGAGTTAATTAAGAGATAAGGAATCCTTGCTACAAAATGCTAAAATACAAACTTCTTGTCATACAAGTATAAATTACAAATCAAATGAGACCAAAATGAAACTTGTACGATATACCGTTAAAGAGATAAGCCATGATAAAACAATAGACTTTCTTGCTGTATTTTACGATCTCCAAGGTCAACTAAATATAGCTCAGATTTCCGTCTAAACGGAGATAATATTTCTCGTTACCTGTCCATGTCCTCTCTTTATCACTAGGGAACATTTTTTGTTAGTTTTTTTTTTTTGTGGGAGGGACACGCTCTTCCGGTTTACCGTGTCCAAAAATATATCGCAATAATTATCTTTCCGATAAGAACTCTCTTATCAAAAGCGCGGCTCGAGTGTCGAGCTTTTTACCCAAATAAACGTCTGTTGTACCGAACGACGTGTAACCGGTACACAAGCTGTACTGAACCGAGTATCGGTAATGAGTTCAGAACCAAACCGAATCGACTTTTTCGGTGCACCGCCGACCCCTATTTTACTGTTGCAATGTTTCAGAATTTAAAGATTTGTCAAAGTTAATTTTATGATTATCACACTGTTAAGGAGATACGCTTCCTTCTATAAGCTGTTTTTTTTTCAAAAATTTTGACATTTTTCAAAAGTGACATTTTTTATTCCAAATTCAGTTCTGAATATGTATCCAAAATTTCATTTGAATTGGAAAATTATTTCAGGTATTTTTGCAATAAAATTCAAAACATTGCGCTCAGCGATTTCAAGTGATTTTAGTGTGTTTGTGGAATGTAGAGAAAACTAAACGGCGTTTCCTCAAAACTATGTTTTTCATCGACTGCATTTATGTAAGTTTGAATAACTTTGGAACTACTTATTATTTTCTAATGAAATTTTAACCAAATGTTCTTGATAGTATTTAGAAGATTTGTGTTTATAGAAAACATTGTGCAATTATTTTTTCTTATAAATTTCATTATTTTACATTGAAAATCTGTTTTTTTTCGTAAAATTTTTGATCATATTGTAAAAAAGGCTACTAAAAATGCATTTTTTGTGTTACCATATTTTCAATACACAGAAATGTTCATTGTATGTGGGGAAGTAAAATATATTTACTTTTTCTTTTATGTTGATAAACGAAAGTTATTCAAAATTGAAAATATTAAAAAATATCCTTAAAATTTTCAAAATTTTCCTAAAAATCACCCAAAATTTATTTAGATAGTATATTTTTTTATATAAATCCTCTAATTTGGTCAAGTATAATCAGAATAAACCCTCAAAAGCCATTCAAAATAAATAATAAAAAAAAGTCTTAGAAGGAGGCGTATCCCTTAAGATGCTGTGCAACTTTAGAGGAGGGATTATCTTGACCAACTGCATTATGCTCCCTAAACCTTACTCTAGGGGAGTGCCAATATTCGAACTTCGAACTTTTTCTAATCGAATATCGTGATATTCAATTCGATTCGAGATTTCAAAGAAGTTCGATATGACCGAATCGATTATTTCGGTGAAATATACCGAATCGATTATATGGGTGAAAACGTACCCATTTTCAAAATAAAATTACGTTTTTTGTAGTTGCAAACAACTACAAATCCATTTTCTACATCAGAAACGGTTGCGTCCTCACGTGGACAGAGGACAGATGAATAGCTGCTGTAAAATAATACTGACATCGCAGTTTTGCCACCAAATTCCCTCTGCCGTGTTGATCAGTCGTGCAGTACTTAGGTTAATTTACTGCGCAATACCCGACGCGACTACGAATTTTTTCATAAGATAAATTCTCGTATCACAGCATTAAATCATTTAACAAATAATAGTCCATCCTTCATCAGTTCTGTCTCGACCCATATCCGATACCGACGAAACATCAGTTGGTAAAAAAGAGAGTTGCAATCAAGACCTATCAGAGTTCAACGTTCACCAATGACCGACAGTGTCCAGAGTCGTCTTCAATTGCCAAAACGAAATATCCCGTAAATACCCCATAAATAAATAGTCGTGTTGGTGTTTCGTACAAATTTTTCAGGCTTCCAGTTTTGATACAATGAAGTTCAATAATTTTGGGCTGGCAGAGTTGGCGGACCTGTTCATTATTTGTCTTTTTGTTTTCGAATGTCGTCGTCGTTCTAATCTTCGTCTGCTTTTGAAGTTTAGTTGTTGATAATAACTCGAGAACGTCTATCGCGTCTTTGTTTCAATAGCTCAGATTTCTTTATTTTTCAATTAAGCAATTACGTAGACATAGAAACGTTGAATCATCAAAAATTGGTATTATTTTGTTGAAATCTGACGAATCAGGCAGAGCGTGTTTTTTTCAATACGTGATTAAAATGGTCATTTTTAGATTACGGTACAATGTTGGTTTGACAACTTAAGCCTAATTAATGAGTTTGCTTGCTGTTTATAATGTAAAACATGTAAGTAAATGGCCAATGTAAATTATCTTTGAAATTTAGGTTAAGTTTAATGGTCTGACTTAATATTATTTTATAGTATTACTTTAGGAGAATCAAAATCTTTGTTCTCAGGCATTGATGCACAAATAAAATTGTAAGGCTTTCTTCAGATATGAAGTAGTTGGTGAACCAAGTTTATATGTAATTCTTTGGTCTAATAGCTGAAGCCTGGTCCCTGATCAAATAATTTATTGGTTCATTAAAAGGAAAAGGAGCAAAGGGACATAGAGGCCTAAAAGTGAACAAATTTAGGTTGCAGTAGAAAAGGGATTGTTAAGCAGCCTAATCCTGAAATTTCCACTAGCTAATAAGGTTTATAGGCCTAATTATGCTTATTCAAATGAATATTACCTATGCTTAAGGAGAATCAATAAATTTCTAAATTCTTAATTGATTAGTTGTACCTGGGTGTACAACTAATCAGTAATTGATATTTGACCTATATTATTTTGACATGTTATAATGATATTAATAATTAAATAAGATAAATACAGGGAGGAGAGGGAGAAAGTAAAAACAAGAGTAAATAAAATCAAGAAAACACAATAAAATAACATTTTAGTTTTGATAACATATTAATTATTGAATAGCTGCTAAAAAAGTGCTTGGTAATTTGCTTAGTATACAGGTTTGCTGCGAAAGAGTATTTATACTTACATGCTGTGATTTAAAATTTGATCTCATTTGAACGAATAACCATTAACATAAATATTTGTTCGAAAATATTCGATATTCGGAATAGTTATAAACTATTCGATTTGAACCAAAAAATCACTATTCGCACACCCCTCCAACCTTTCTCCAAATGACGTATTAGTGTAGCCAATATACCTTTTATCACATTTTTCTCCATCATTGCATTCACTTAAATCAGGGGCGGATCTAGGAAGTTGTTCAGGAGGGGCGCATTCCAGGGGGCCTGGGGGGTATGGAATGAAAAACTTGAAGTAGTTCACTTATCCGCCGATAGATGTCAGGAGAGACTAGTTTTGTAATGCCCCTGACGACTCTGTCAGTGCGGGCTTGCACATTTGGGAAATGGGACCTGAAGTCGCTCGCCATGTTATTTCCCATTTAAGCGACTTGAGGTTCCTTTTCGTATGCACGACATAGACTGCTAAATCGATTATTTTTAATATTTCTCGGTTTCTTATCGCTAAAATAACAGAATGAACTGAACCGTACACAAAACAACTGCGTTGTGTTTCGTCAAATTGCTGATTAAAGGTAGAGCACGATGCCAGAACGAAATTACCCCTCCGCGCACTACCACGTTTAGCTCCACAATTTAGTAGGAATGCAGACAGTTATCTAGTTAAAATATATAGCCTCAATTAGACAATGTTGAATTGGGATGGTTGGATTGTATATTAAGAAATAACTCTAATACATTAATCTGAATAAGTGCAAGCCCTATGCATTTTTGTGTAAGTGAATCCCATTTCAGGCCCCAACTATTAAAACGTAAAACAATCTCTGGACCTGAGGGGGGGGCGATCGCCCCCCTCGCCCCCCCTCTGGATCCGCCACTGACTTAAATACACCCCTTTTACATGCTTTTTGTCCACACGAGACAAAAAAAATGGCTACTTATTTTATAGCCGGGGTATGGTATTTTTCTTTGATCTGTCGTTCTGGTTTTGATTATTTAATTTAGTTTTTCTAGTTAAGTCATCAATGAGGCTAGGGTCATAACCATTGTTCAAAGCAATGTTTTTAATAACATCCTTTTCTTTGTTATACTCCTTAGCACATAACCTGTATGTAAGTCAACGATAAATCATGGATCGGAATGCTGATAGTTTATACTAAAATAGGTGGTTCGAATCTATTGGGATCACTAAATCAGTTTGTGTTGGTTTCCTGTACATACCAAATTCAAAACCATGACTAGTTTTATTGATACTGACATCCATTGGTTGTTGGGCTATTAATTAACAGTCCTGTCTAAGGAACGTGCCAACCTTAGTCAGTAACAAGGCTACAAGATCGTGCCACTATCATCACGATCATCACACTCATCCTTCACCCATATTCAGGGAAACGTCCTCCATGAGGTACCTGTCTTAAAAAGAATTAATAAATGAATGAATGAATCCAAGAAGTTCATGGAGTTATTATTTTCTATGTCTATTTTGAATGTGATTGTCTCATGAATGCTATTAACGTAGCCGAGGAACATATTAGCCTGTCTTCTTGTCCCTTTGAAAATAAAAAAAGAATCAACACATCGTTTGCAATACTGGATTTTACTAAATGAGGGTTTTCTGGTTAATTATTTCATTGCTTTCAAACTGTTGTAAGGAACACTGTTAGCTGGATTGGCTTGGCTAGCCATATTTTTGAGTAATTAAAAAACAGCCTTGACACCTTTTAAAGCCAAAACTTGTACAGCATGAAAATACAATTAGTTATTTTGACACCTCAAGGCAGTTTATGTAAGTAAACAACTTTGGAAAATAATAAAATCGATAGGCGATCCAAATCCAAATGCACCATGGTCTATCTAACATCTTAAACTTATTAAATTCATGTAAAAAAACATAATAGATGTATCAATGAAAAAAAACCTTCTTTGTACACAGCCGAGTTTGTACTAATGATAAATTTAATAGATTATAATGGAAAGTGTCTTCTACCTCCTGTGGATGTTCGCCATGCAATCTGTCATTCATACTTAGCTTAAAATACTTACCTGGGTAGGTTGCCATTTCAAAGTAATGTATCTAATCACCTAATGTAATGTATGTATCAAGTGACCATCGGTCTCTACTCAAAATGGCAGACCAGACCCAGAAACAAAATGTAATAAAAGGAAATTTGTCCTACATCTACAAAAGAATGAACATTCACCGCTTGTTGCTGAGCTCACAATGAACCATTATTATGTCGGTGAGAGCGCGTCTTCTGCATTACACATGCGCCACTTTGCCAGTGAGGTGGCGCAGAGTGAAGCACTTATTAGCAGAGGCTTGCAGCAAAAATGTGAAATTATAAAGGAAGACAGTAGTTCAATGACCTAGATAAGTATTTTGTTCTAAGTATAAAAAATATATCAAAATTCCAATTCTAAAAATTCTATAAATAAATTTTCACTCTTCTTACTGTTTTCAGGTAAAAGATTCCTATGAGCTCTCAGTTAAAAGTTGCCTTACAGTTGAAGAATTTTATGTAATTATGTTTTTTAGAAAAAAGGCTTTCAGGGATCTCTTAGGACTGAAGAGCTTGCACATCACATTTGATGTAAGTCTTTATTGTTAAAATTTGTTTTGGTAAGCTTTGAAATTTGTTGGCATTTATCAGTTTATCTTGTCTATCCTTTTAGGTTATTTAAGTGTTTAAATTTAAGATATGGGAAAAATATTTAATTCATTTTGCTACTTGAAAAATTTGTAAATTATGTAACTGGCTAACATATAGGACTATTCCCGATCAGAAATCTCCGAGGGCTCATCCCCATGGTTCAAAGTTGCAAATATGACATTTGTAATTCTAAAGTTTAGTATAACTAATAGAGAACACTTGCGAAAATCTCTGTGACCAAAGAATAATACATACTGACCTTTTAGAATTTTTTCGAGTCTGACCTTGGATCAAGTAAGGGCCGGCCCCAGGCAGGGACAGGCAGGGCAGTTGCCCAGGGCCCGCGCTTTCGAGAACCCCGCACGAAAAATTTTCACGATAAAATTAAAATTACTGATGGTATTTCATCTGTTTCAAAACATGATTAAAAATGTTGATAACATGACAAGTGCAAATTCAGATATACGAATATAATCGGGTATAATTGGAATTGCCAATGGTAGGTCCTTTCTTATGTTAGCACTTCGGTTGATGACGCACTGTGGAAATCTCGGGAAACAACTTCAGTAGTCTGCTGCGGTTGACAGCTGAGCGGCAGGTGGTTTGCGCCTGCGCGCGATGCTGTCGTCTGTCTGTTTTGATTTGACTATCAGTACAATGTGCGTGCTGATGTGTTTTATCGTTACTGAGTAATGTGTTTACAAAAGCGGCAATGAATGTCCAGTTTTATAGTAGTTTTCTCTTATTAAAATCCTGTTACGTATGCTTTAATGGTAGGTTAAGTTGGGGTCGGGGCCTGAAACTTTACCAACCTTGCTGGATTTTCAAGGCCGTGGTCGTGGCTTAATCGGGATTAGGCCTAGAGGAGCTGAAAGGGATCAGAATTAGTTTTAAACACATTTTAAAGAGCTTAAAATTTAATGCTCATTCAAAATAAGTGGAATAAAATCCAGATACAATACGCGATTGCGCTAAATGATTTAGATTAAATAATTGTGTAAATATGTTTGAAATAATGCTCTTTTTCTGGAAATGATAGTTTTTATTGTCGGAAAACGTTGAAAGATAATAAAAAATCGCAAAAACAAAAAAATGTGTTTTAAGGAAATAGGTCACGACGGAACTCATATTGTCAGCGAGAGGGAGCTGAAGAAGAATATGCAAAGATGTCAAGATTCGATCGATAGTAACGGAAAAATGCCATTTCCGTACTGTTTCTAACTGTAGCAAGTGCAGAACATTGTTTTTCTCATTTAAAACTAATAAAACATAATTGAGAACGACTATGTCTACAGGTAGACTTATTATTAGCAATTCTGTATACGAGTTTGTTAAAAGAAAGGCAAGAAAAGTTGCCTTTTATTAATTGGATTAAAATAAAATAATTATCATGAAAACAAGCAGTCTCCTTTAATTCCCATTAAATATCACAATAGGACTGATTTTGTATAATCAATAATATTGTTATTGTACAATATTACAAAATATTGTAAAGTTTATTACGCAACAAGGGCCAAAAATGAAGTCCCTATAATGTTATTGTTTGTTGTTTTTTTGTCACAATTAAACAAGGCATCCCATAGTGCCCAATAAAAATGTATGCCAATAATTTTTTCTATATTCTTTCAAATTCATATTATCTAGTTATTAGATTAATTAATTATTAAAAAATAAAAGATTAGCATTAACGCAATAACAATCCATTGGAATGTAGACTGAAGCGCTAAGCGCTGTAGGCCTTACTCACTCGCCTACACAATGGCTTTAAAAGGCCCCACAACTCAGATCGGCCCAGGGCCCTGCAATGCTAGGGCCAGCCCTGGATCAAGTCACAACAAGCTCAGAATTCAGCCTCAGGATGGTTGTGATCCCTCCTAAAATCCATGCCTTTGTAGCTATAGCTAAGGGAACATAGTCTTAAATATATCAAATTTTTTATAATGCTAGTTGAAGTAGTTAGCAATATTAATGCTATGCTGCTAAAGTTTGCATTTTTCAAATTGCTAACTACATCTCTTTGCCATCATTTATCTCTAATTTTTCTTTCTTACATTTAGTCCCTGTCCTAGTTGGGCGGCAAGAGGGATGCGATCGCTGTTGTCGCAAGTACAATGTGTGTCCACAATGAGCGAAACGATGACGGTGATGAGTCATGATAGGTGTGCAGTTGGCACTGTCATTCTTTATGGAGAAAGTGAGCAGTGACGAGTGAACAACTATGCTTACTGCTGCTAACAAGAAAAAAAGTTGTTGTTCCTTGATAGCTCAACTTTACATCTGCTTCAAAACACAAATAAATAATAAAAATAGCATTTTTTTTGTGTGAGTGAATTATTTATTCTATCACCTCAGTTCCGTTAACAATCGTGTCTGTGATCATGAGTGAATTTTCTTATGTCTTTCTTGAGTCTCGTGCATTCTTTTACGGTTTTTTTAGTGCGGTATGGTGTAAGTATTAAATAGTTTTAACTGATTTTCCATTATGCTAAATAACATGGTCTCAAAAAATATAAAAAAAAAACTATGTACATAACAGTAATAATGCAGTACAAATAAACTCGGATTATCAATATAAGTAATTCATTCAACTTGATGAGAAGACTCATAAAACAATTACATGCAAAGACATCCTGACGAAGACTGGCCAGCTGTAGTGACATCTGCTCCTTTCTGCTGCTGGTTTGGCGCGACCAAATACAAATATGTTCGTATCGTGAAGCGCTTGTAGCGCGACCAACAAGCGCGGTGGTTGCTCTTGCCGCTCAGCTAGGACACTCACATTACTCTCCATGTGTTTGTATTTGTTGCGCTTGTAGATCACAGCGCTCTTACTGCGCGGCTAGGAGGGGGCCTTAAACTAGTTAGGCCTTAGAAAGAATCTTAGATTTTTCGGCTTATAAGATGACCAGTGATAAGGTGTAATACTTAACATTATCGTATAATTTTAAGACTACTTGTTTAAGATTTTTTTACTCCAAGAGTACATAGTCTAAAGACAAGGACCAATAAATATAACTTTTTTTAAAAAGCCATTCAGCACTGCAATATAATTTTTTAATTTTTTTACAGGATTATGAAATTGATCCAAAGACTTGGAAAGGCCCCTACTTCAGAGAAATAGACTGCTCAGTCGAGGGTGCCATAGAACGTTTTAAGATGGCTTGTGAAAAAATTGGTTGGAAATCGTTAGGATTGATAATCCAAGGAAATAAAGTGATTATCGACAAAGTCGTTCTGAAGGAAACTTTATTATAGTAAGTAATGATCCAAGAATTTCAAATCTGGAAACCCAAATCACAACATTCTTAAGTTGTCTGGTTGCATTATTAAATTTTTTTTTAGTTCAGTTTTATTTTTTTAGTGCAGATTAAATAAAAAAAATATTTTGGTTTTTAAAGCAGTCTAGATTTTTACCTAACCCAAGCCCGAGACCATCATAACTTTTTATATTAGGGTACTTGGATGATCATAACACCATTCCCTCAGTTATATTTATCTTCATAAGATTAGAGATTTTTAAATTTGACTCGGGTATTAAGCCAACTGCTTTAATATCGAGTAATTGTTTGTAAAAAACAAATACCCCAAATGCAGCACAGAACTGCATACTCAGCAAACATAAGAGGAATATGATTTTTTTATTTCTTCTACAAAAATAATGTGCGAAATGAAATAAGTATACTGGTATGCAGAAGGAATATGAAAATTTGATAGTTTTAAATTTAAATTAATATCCAGTATAATTCACCCAGAACATTCAGGGGGCAGACAATTTATTTTATACTCACAACTTATCTTTAAAAATATTCTTTGATTAAATTTATTTCTGTAAAATATTTGTGTTCCCTTAACACAAATATTTCACATTTCATTTTATTTTTATTTTCATCAACACGGCAGCGGGCCCCCCTTGCCGTCAAAACAAACATTCTCAGCATAAAAACCAAATGTAAATAAACAAGTAGTATTTATAAAGTGGTTTTAATTTACCTGGTCCGTCTCCAGTCCAATCTTTGTCGATAAATCACGACCTGGTTTCAGCACTAAGTTGTGCCATGTTCACGTGAAGTCAGCGTCGAGTCAAGCTTGATGATGACACAATATTATGCAATTGCAATGTTGTCGAAAGTTTAAAAAATAGGAAAACTCACACATATTACACATAACTACACAGATATACTACAGGTAAAACGGACGGTCAACGGGCACAGAGTCGGATACTTTTGAGTACTCGCGTTCGCGTTACCGGCCGCGGCGCGTGGATAATGGTGACGACGGAAGTGATGTCTGGATGACCTATGGTCCCTTGGACTTGGACTGGTCCTGCGAGGGGTGTTATCTGTAGATAATGGATTCGTCCGGTGTGATTGGGTTTCTAATATTTTATTGAAAATTAAATGAGAAGCTGTAATGAAGCTTCTCATCTAGAACTAAGTTTTCATTTTCTTTAAAGAAAATGGAAACTAGATGTAAATATGAAATTCCTCTAGCGTGTCAAGAGTTAAACCTTTATTACACACCTCAACAATGTCAATGTTATTTTCAATGATTCCATGACTGTGATTCTCATCTATGAGGTGTTGGGCATAGCTGGATTTTTGCGGATTTAATCTTGGATTAGGTTTAGGCCTATGCTCTTTTTAGCTCTTTTAGAAATGATCGTCCAGTTTGGCCTATATAAAATTTATCACAACTGTTGCAATTAAATTTGTAGACACCAGTCTTATTCAGTTTATCTATATTAGTCTGTGGTTTAGGTTTAAGGACACGTTCAATTTTTTTATAAGTCACACCAGTCCAGGGGCAAGATACCAAAAATGAATAAAGTAGTATTTGAAGTTTAGTAATAAAATCTAAAACAGAATTCTAAACACCTTCCCTGGCGAGCTGCTTATTTCAAAAGCACTTAGCAGCCTGATTTTTGATAGTTCACAAATGTTTGTTCTGTTGCTTGTCCACTGTTCCTGTAACGGCTTGGGTTTAGCATGAAGCTCAAAGCCTCTGAAGTTCAATATCTTGGATTAATCAGTATATTCCATAGAGTTGTTATATTATAGGGTTAGAGCAAGGCCACACCGCACTTCAAGCTGGAGTCCTTCTGTGCTGTTGTCATATTATCAGACGGAATCGCAGATGCTTTTGTAATGAACTGTCATGGCGATTCATTATCACACTCTTAAAGTTATCATTCTTTGCGTAATTAGTTTAGGTTTTCGTTTAAAAACCATAAACTTCTTTCAAGCTGCATAAATCAGTGAGTCACCACTGCAGACAAAAAAAATTTTTAAATAAATCAAGACTTTATTTCTTATATTTTAAAAACTGAAAAAATCACAGGCAAGTGATCTGTTTACTTTTCATCAGATGATTTATTTGTAATTTGACAGTTGTGTTTCTTATTGTTTTGATTTTGATTATAATGTCATAATGATTTGGTAGCCTAAGAGCCGCTTTCTCCAAACTTTGTTAACCTAAAATTTTGGTTTAACCTTGGGTTAACCCAGGGTTAACTCCGGGTTAAACCTCTTTTTCAGGTTAACCAAGTTTGGAGAAAGCGGCCCTAAATGTTAACAATACTCGTTTTATTTCAGCTGTTATTTCCAACACAGCGCTAGGAGTTCAGCTGATTTTGTGACATTACAAAGGGGGGGGGGGGGGAGACTTCGACCTGTATTTTAGTGTGGCCTTGGATATGAACCATAGCTTATGACAGTGGGTTTGCCAATATTTTGCATACCAAAATCCCCTAATGTCTTTGTACAGTGATGTCTGTGATTGCCATTCAGTATATTATGCAAAGGGCAATTTTCATCAAATTCATCTACAATTTTTAAATTTGCATTTATGATAACTGTTGTTTTTCCTTTCATTTTTCAGGGATCTGAGCAGTACCTGTTATGTTCCTGGTTTCACAAGCAGTTCTATATATTTTAGATGAACCAAACCTAACATTGTATACTTTATACCATTTTATATCGTTCGTTATCATATTCTTTTACATTATTTTTATTTTCAGGGTCGTCCCTGTTTTCACAAGCAAATGCCTACTTGAATATGAACCAAACCTAACATTGGATACTATGTGCTATAGTATATAGTTTGTGACCATATTATCAACTTGATAGGTCTGTAAGCAGTGAATTAGTTCCTGATGTAATTTTAGTATCAAAAAACTTGTAATTATAGGATTAAAAGTTTTTTTTACTTACTTATTTTATATATTTGTTGAACAGATTAGTTTTCTCCTTAGCCATACAAAAAAAAATTAAAGTGGTCGCAAAAATCTTCTTTATACAGAATATTTTAGATGCTATTTCCTGTGTTTTTTTTTAGTTACAATAATAACCAGTTGGAACAAAATCTTTTATGATGTTATAGTTTTTTTTATTTAATTAAAAGCTGCTAAAATCGTAAAGGAAATAACCCGCTAAACAGCATCATTTTACAGCATCTCATGTTCTTAAGTTATGTGCTTGTCTTGACAAAACATTTCACAATTTTCAAATTTTCTTAGCAAAAATCAAATATAAACAACCTTTAGTAAAATTGTTTTAGTTTACATCAAACTAATATGTAGGCTTATATTCAGGATAATACAATAGAAAGGGGGTACTAAAGAAAAATTTAACAACCTTTTCTCTCATGATTTCGTTTTGATGCGGGTGGGAGTACATACAGTCGTAACAGTGCGGCTTTAAGACTATGTGGGTTATTTTTAAATAAATACATAATGTTGTCATATGCTAACATGCGAGTATGCAGGAAGATTTTTCTGCAATGATAATTTTTTGGGCAACCGCTGCTGAATGTTTAGAAAAACATGAAGAGGTAATATGTCCATCCAAAATTTATAATTTTCATTTATGTATCATCAAAACATGGAAGATAATTTTTTTATTTGGTTCCTAAAAATAATTATTCTTGTCACTTCTTTCTTCGCATATTGTGGTGTGATATTCTACTTATTATTATATCTTTCCTCTTTACTTGTTGGTCAGCAAGATCATTTCTATTGTTTTAAAGTGTACATTTTAAAAGTTTTGTACTGTTAAGAATATTTTACCATGTAAATAAAAGATTTTTTAAACAGTTTTGTCTTATTATTTTTAGCTATAATATCCTTAACAGGCAATAATGCTGTATACAGTTGACTCTCGCTAACTCCAAATGCGACGTTACTTTGATTTTTCTTCAATATATAGTTCACTTGGGCATAGTTCGAGTAAACCAAATGAAAATTCGAGTTACAGAGGTAAAGATAAGTGATTCTGGGGTCATTGACACTTTGCGACCTGTATAAATAGTTTTTGACTTTCAGAGGTCCGTTAACTTTGAGATATGGAAGTAAACTTCAACTTATAAGGCAAATTTAATTCAACTTGACCTCTGAACTTCGAGTTATTGGTGATTTTTACGTTGCTTCAAATTACAGAAGTAGATAGTTGGCACCAAATCTTAAGGCCCACGCCGCCCATAAGCCTAATGCTAAAATTAACATTAGTCTTACGGACGGACTGGGCCTAAGATTTGGCGCCAGTTATAAAATATATCAGAATTACTTATTGCTGTGCATGGTTTTTTTTATTTCAACTTAGACAGGTTTTTTCACAGGGGATCAAAAACAATTTTAGTTAACAGAGATTTCAAGACTCAACTATACTCAACATCTTAATGTTACTGTTTGTACAGTTTGATTAACCCTCTATCACAAATGACATTACATAAACTGATCCACTCTAAAAAAATATTTTAGAACAGTCCAATTAATTTAACTTGCCCAAACAGCACTTTACATTAAATTTGGTAGACCTAGATTTTTATGGCTAATCTATGTTTTTTTGCAAAAGTAATCAACAAAATTTGGATTTTATTGGTTTTAATAGTCTTGACAACTATTCAAAGTAAGCCAACCAACTTTTACAATGGGAGAGTTTTTTCTAATACAAAAGGGTGCAAAATTTTAATTTAGCCAAAAGAATCAACAAGACTCAATATTTAATGTGGTGGCAATGGATTATATTATAATTTTAATAATTATTATAGTGTATTTTTTGTTATGATTAGATATTGATATTAGCCTACTGAGGAATAAAATAGTAGTTTATGCAACGATTGTATAATGAATGCCTTTAAGCCACGAGTGAGATGTAAGTTAGAACACGAGCGAAGCGAGTGTTCTAAATATCTCACGAGTGGCTTAAAGGCATAATACAATCGTTGCATACACTATTTTATCCACGACCAACAATATACGACAAAATTTCCCCCGAAGTTAAACAAAACTCATGACTTTTACTAATAATGGAATAGGTCAACTAAAATTTGAGGTGAGGCAAATAAGCAGACTGAACCATGAATCGTTGTGGAACAATCAGCTGATGGGATAAGTAAACTCAAACATGAATCGTAATGCAACAATCAGCTGATGTTCGAATCGCGTAGTTGTTATTATGACACTACTTCCGTCAAATGCCGAGCTCTCATTGGTCTAGAACCAGTACTCTAAAGTGACTCCAGTACTCTAAAGTCGTCATTAGAGTACTGCTTGGTTTTTGGTGTTATTGGGCGGAATTCTAAGACCTCACTCAAGCGAGCCCTCACTCAAACAACACGATCCGTTGTTCATTCAATGTTCAGTGTTGTTCGGGGAATGGTATCACAGCTGATTTCAAATTGCAACCAAATAAAAGTTGTGATGCAAAGGCTTTTAGATAAAAAGCATGTTGTAGATTTACCGCTTGAAAGATATGTCTAAATAAACAAAAGAAAGTGAATTAAAAGAAAGAAAGGAAGGGAAATCAAATAAATTTAAATTTAGGTGTTAATTCTTATTTACACATTTGATCTAGTTAAAATGAACTTTCTGATATTATATAATTGTAAGTTAGTGGAACGAACGATCTTGTTACGTAAAAATAACTCAAAAAACGCGCGCTGAATCCGTATTTAATATCAAAGGTTACGCAATCACTTTTGAGCCAATTTTTTTTTAATAGCCACGTAAAAACGTAGCTACGTCAATTAGACACACATGCATGGTAGGTCATATAAAAATGTTAATGAAACTATTATTATCCTAATTCTTAACGATTGTAGCTCATACTCTTAAAAATACTTTTTTAACTCAGGGGCGACCGTTTTGACGTTCGGCGCCCGTCTAAGGAGCAAATATATTCAGTTACGATAATATTTGTTTGCTGCAACACGCTAACGATAATCGTACATTGCGACGCCGCACGACAGTATTTGACTACCGTGCTCTGTTCTTTCCTGACTGAGTCCGTGCTGTGTGATATTACGTATCAGAGTATTCTACCAGAGTAGCTGGTTTAGAGAAGAGTCATGCCGGAAAAGAGTCATGTTTTTTTAGTGTTTTGTCGGGGTTTGAATATTACGGGTGACAACAGTCTGTTTTACCAAGTCCTCGCTCCCTCCAGCCTGTGCCTTGCCTGCGCATCATGGGCGGATTTCTGGGGGTGCCAGCGGGTACCTGATGACACCCTCTGATGTTTTGTGGTTTTGTTGGCAGTGAAGGGGGAAATGTTTTTAACATAACTTTGATCGAGGTATTTGCTTAAATTACAAATGGTTAATGTTAAATAAAATAAGTAGCCTACCTCCTTGGAACGGACCATTGAAATGGGAGTTTGATGTTTGAATGTGAGCCTACAATAGTTAAAACATTAGGTAAGCTGTCACCCCCACATATTTTTACCTAAATCCGCCCATGCTGTGCATCGCCTCGCTACAATGTGCGGCGGGTCTTGGTCGCACAGTCAACTTATGATCAAAAGCCAAAAATCTGTGATTGCAATCATTCTATTAGAAGTTAAATAACCTAAATTTAATTGTAATTTATGATGGGCAATGATTTTGACTTTTAATTTTCCCTTATAATTAAAAAAAAATCACTTCCCGATATCATTTGGTCGCCCGGTCTGCGCTCGCTGTGCGCCGTGGCTTCGCGTCCGTCCACCCATTCACGTCCATCCATGTCCGCAACGACGGTCTCAAACCCTGTCACACTGCCAGACGCTCGTCCGTAGGCCACGCCACATATCTCTAAGAAGGAGCAAGCTCAGTACCAGGGAAGGTACTGAGCGCATGCGCATATGCGTATATGCGCATGCGCGAGCCACCTTCCGCGTCTGCGGACATTTGGTAAAGGCCATGCCACACTGTCGTGGCGTCGCGTCCGTCTAGTATGCGGATGGACGTTTTAAAAAGTCGCTAACCATGTTGTCAAATAGGACAAATCACACTGACGTATCCGGCGTAGCGTCGCGTCCGTCACGTCCGCCGACGTCGGACTGGTCCTCCCCAGGTATTAAGCTTACTCCTTCCTAATAGGAAAGGTGGCGTGGTCTACAGACGCACGTCTGTTGTGTAACGGGGTTTGAGATTGTCGCGGCGGATGTGGATGGACGGACGGACGCGACGTTAAGGCACTTTGACATGGCCTCAAGAGTTGCTTCAGCCGCGACTAACTACGAACGGACGTCGCGTCGGCGGACGAGATGGACGCGACGCCACGTCGGTTACGTCAGTGTGACTTTTTCTATTTGATAACAGGGTTCGCGACTTTTTTAAACATTTACCCGCATACTAGACAGACGCGACGCAACGGCAGTACGATATGGCCTTAAACGTAGTCACTTTAATTTCCCGAGGAATAGGAAGTCCTCTGAACGAGTCGTCATCATCCCCGTATATCAAGGATAAAATGTGATTCCTCACTGTATCTTTCTGGAATCCATACTGTCTCAAAAATGCACTTTCATCAAACAAAAGAAACTGATCCAATTATTTCTTCCTCGGTACATAACAAACAATCTTTACAAATAAATCATCGTTGATATGCTCTATACATGCAATTAAAGCTTCATCCAATATTTCCATGATAAATAATAACTGTACGGCTTTTAAAAATCAGATAATCAAATAAATAATGTTTAGGAATATAAAAAAGAAGTAAAAATAACAAATAAATCTGAAAATGAGAAGTTGAGAGCCATACAATAAATTCATAGTAAACAATAGAAATAAACATAACCTTTAAAAACTCTTTGTTTTGACTTTGATTGACAGAAACAGCTGTGACACCATTGAATACAACAACAGCCGATCCGTTGTTTCAATGTTGTTTGAGTGTTGTTTGAGTGAGGGTACGTTTGAGTGGCGTCTTAGAATTCCGCTCTTAATGTATATCATTATAATGTTTATTGTAATACCATAATTGGTGCTTATTGCAATGGTCGTAGATAAAGTAACATTTTTAAATGTAAACTTTGTGAGTGCAGCCTTCAAAAGTTTGGAAATTTCTGAAAACTTGGCAGCTTTCAGCTGAAACCAGATGCCTCAGCTGCAAGGAACTTGCAGAGAACCCTGGGTGTAAACCCTATTGGCTGTGTAGTCCAAGTATCAGTTTTGAAACTAAAAATGTCTAACTTAGCTCTGGATGTGGTGGGTTTGGAAACATTGGCCTTTTTACATTATTTTGTAACGGGATATAGCATGTTTTGACACAAAAGGGTGTTAAATTTGAATTCACAGAAAATCTATTAGAATCAATCTTAACTCAATTTCAAAAAAATTAACTTAAAGGGTTATTATAGTAGGCAACTCCATACTAAGTTATTATAGTAAGAATCTGAACACCAAGTTTGAGATAATGATGTTTAAGGCAGATGAAAAGCAGTCATGACCTCAGTTACACCATGTGGGTGAATTTAATAGCTCACTTTTCATAGTGAATTCATAGACCAGGCAGTATGTTTTGACTTGGGTAAATCATACAGTCTCCGAGATTTTCGTGTTAATGGCTTCGGAATATCATTAATACCCCCGTTGCAGCAGACCTGCATACTCAGCGAATTTCAAGTGCAAAACAACATATTTCAATCCAACATAGCGAGATTTGATATGTTTTTGTAAGCTCCATAAGAATAACATATGGAATGAGTATGCAGGTTTGCTGCTACAGGTATGTTTAAACTGGTTGGTTTTAATTCAATATTTAGTAGATCTGAACTAGAAGAAGCCATTTACCAAGTTTTATCAAGATATGTTGAGAAATAAGCGAGATATAGAATTTTACTTATTTCCCATAAGGTTAACATTGAGACGTTAACCACTTTCAATATCTCGGTAACCAATGGACATTGAGCAGTGATTCAAAATACTAAATTGTTTGTTTTTTTTTAGCTGAATTCAATGGTGCCAACAAAAATGTGATAAATTTTATTTTTCTATGTGAAAAACTCAAAAAACCCATTTTTGGGGGGGTTTATCCCCCTTTACCGCCCCTTCCGGTGGTCCGATTGGGCTGGTTCACGAACTCGTCCGAGTGATTACCACTTTACACGTCTGTACCAAATTTCATTAAGATCGGACCATATTTACGGCCGCTATCGTGTTAACAGACATATATATATTCAAACAAATGGTGTTTTTTGCTTCTGGGGACCCCAAAATGAAAAGTTAACGTGGTCTCGGACTTGGGTCTTACCATGAGTACTACCGTAATAGCTATTCCTTTAAGGAAATTCGCTAACATCAAAAAAAATTTCACTATGCGTACACATATAAACCTGTGCAAAATATTTTATCGAGGAAAATATTCAAAATTAAATAAAACAATCCACGTTTTTCGCCTGTTTTTCGAGGATATCTCCAAAATTATTCGCTTTTAACCAAAATAAACGGCACCAAATGTTTTGTTATGAAATTCTACATTGAAAAGAGTTATTTTAAATTTTGTTTTCCTTCAAAAAGTGCATTTTTTATCAAAAAATAAAAAAATAGTTAAAAATAATGTAAAAATTTACGTTTTTCACGATTTTGTTGGAACACGATGACTCAACCAATGACCCTCAAACTTTCCACAATAAATGTTTATATTATAAAAAACAATTACACCAATTTTCATAAAAATCAGCCTAATGTCTTCAGCACAATAGTCATCTAATAATCATACTGCCGAAATATTTAACTATTTTCATATCCATCTAAACTGCAAAGTACAATCCGCAGATACATGAAATTTGGACCAAAAATAAAAGGAAAATTAGATCTTTCAAATAAATCTTAAAATATTAAAATTGGTTCACTAGAAGTGCCTAGACAGGTGTTTAAATATAATATTATTTTTGGCAATCTCTAGCAATTTCATTCATTTGCATAATTTTCTATTAAAGTTTATTTTAAACCTCCAAAACATTTATTTCAGGCCTGAGTGGCCCCATCATTGAGTCTGACCTTCATTTGTCAAAGCTTGGTCCCCATAACTCAAGGTGCGCCTTTTATTAGTCCACGTACAACACGATAGAACTGACATTCGCATGCATTAAGCTCGGCCCCCAATCACAGGAATCATTCATGCCTACCTTCCCTTCGCAAAGCTCGGTTCGCTAACTGAAATTTTTGTTTTTAGTGAATAGTGCACTGTCCCTCATAGGCAATTAGGACATATTCTCACTAAGCACAAGCTTGATTCTCAATCTCCAGAAATTCGTAATTAATTGTACCTTACTCTCTTCCTCATGCTCGATTCCTTACATGAAAGTTACCCCCACCCCCCCTCATTGCGTGACTTAACCTATAAATTATTTGCTTTTATCATTGAAAAAAGATGATTTGATTTTTGTGAAAGTATATTACCACTCATTTTATCGTATATTCTAAGCATGCGTGTACGTAAACGCATGCATGACATATGGGACGGTAGTGTGAGACTATGCATGTAAGAAAAAAAAATTACAGAGAGGTCAAGTTTGCAGGTAACAAAACTTTCTTCCTTGTAGGTAACAAAAACCTTCTTTTTAATAGGTATTTCACATCTTTTATACCCTTTTTTTCAGTGAAGATTGAAAAATGTCAAAGTGGACTACCATTTTTTACATGATAGGTGTAAATTACTTAATAATTACGATGAGGACTGTTTCCGTTTCCCTGAATACTTGCTGGAGACTATGTCGGGAGATATTTTAGTCGCTGAAGACTTCTGTTTTCAATAGTGTGCATTTTACTAAAAAAATAATTATATATCTCATAGTTGTCTACTTGGAGCTTAAAATAGTAGTTTCCATCTCAGGAGTGACTTTTTTCATCGTACTGTGGAAATAATCTTTTAGTCGTTGAAATTCTTACCTTAAAAAGATTTTTTAGGTTACAAAGAAATTTACAATGTTTACATTTCTGTTTTTTACAAACAACCCTTCGTCTTGCAAAGAGCAACCTCAGCATACATACATAAAGAAGTGGACAAGAAGGACCTTCCAGTTATAAGAGAGGGCCACAAGAAACGAAGTGGACCTTTTTTACTTGGTAATCTAGCTTGGTATAAACCAAGTCCTGTGATAGGGGCTGAGTATTGCTTAATGAAGGCAACACGGTTAATTTTGGGGGCCGAGCTTAGCGAAGGGAAGGTAGACATGAAAGATTTCTGTGACTGGGGGCCGAGCTTAATGCATGCGAATGTCACTTCTATCGCGTTGTACGTGGACTGCTAATAAAAGGCGCACCTTGAGTTTTTGGGGTCTGAGCTTTGACAAATGAAGGTCAGACTCAATGATGGGACCACTCAGGCCTGAAATAAATGTTTTGGAGGTTTAAAAATAAACTTTAATAGAAAAATATGCAAATTAATGAAATTGCTAGAAATTGCCAAAAATAATACTATATTTAAACACCTGCCTAGGCACTTCTAGTGAACCGATTTTAATATTTTAAGATTTATTTGAAAGACCTAATTTTCCTTTGTATTTGGTCCAAATTTCATGTGTCTGCGGATCGTACTTTGCGGTTTAGATGGATATGAAAATTGTTAAATATTTTGGCAGTACGATTATTAGATGACTATTGTGCTGAAGATATTATAATGATTTTTATGAAACTTGGTGTAATTATTTTTTATAATACAAACATTTATTGTGAAAAGTTTGAGGGTCATTGGTTGAGTCATCGTGTTCCAACAAAATCACGAAAAACATAAATTTTTAGATTATTTTTTACTATTTTTTAAAATTTTTTGATAAAAAATGCATTTTTTGTAGGAATAACACAATTTTAAATAACCTTTTTCAATGTAGAATTTCTTAACAAAACATTTGGTGCCGTTTATTTTGGTTAAAAGCGAATAATTTTGGAGATATCCTCGAAAAACAGGCGAAAAACGTGGATTTTTTTATTTAATTTTGAATATTTTTCTCGATAAAAAATTTTGCACAGGTTTATATGTGTACGCATAGTAAAATTTTCTTTTTTAATGATATTCGGAAGCCATTACCACAAAAATCTCGGAGACTGTACGATTTACCCAACCACATGCTTTTTTTAGCAGATACCGCCTGGACTATCAATAATAATATGTTTGTCACAGAAAAAAAGTTCCTTAAAACAATGGAAATGCCTTTAGTTTTAATATATTAATTTATAGACCTTCAAAAAGTAGGTACAGAGAACTAAACAACAAACTATTTTTCAGGTTTTTTAATATGTATAAATAAAATATTTAATAAATAACTAATCAAATTCTGGTATATCACTGAAAGAATAACCAGGATATTCTTTGTAAGCACAGAAAGCAATATGCATGTGATAAGCTCCCGGGGGAAACATCAGGAGGCCTATGATGATCAAGGGCCACATCCGGTCCGCATACTGCAACAAAGATAACATAGGATAAACTTTTGTCAGCATTGCATAAACAAGGTTTATGGCTTTTAATTTTGGATTTTTGACAAGACCAATTCATAGTTATATTGCATTTACTGTCTGGGAAAAAAGGATAGGCCTTTGAGTTTGAACAACAGTTTATCAGGAATAGATTAACCGACTTTTAGTAAAACAAGAACTAGACTGAAGCTTATTTAAATACATTTTATGTGATGCCATGAAAAAAAATTCAGGCGGGCTGAAAAAGATTAACAGGGTTAAACACACAGAAATCTCTGGTTTTCGCGAATGGGTCACATAAAAGTGAAATAAAACTTTTATTACAAAAATCCCACTCACGCAATAATTTACAAATTTTTATACAATGAGCATTGATTTATTATAAACATATTATTACAACAGTTTCAGAATTATATGATAGAAATTATTATTTTGCTGTTAATTTTTAAAAAGCTTGTTAAAATCACAATTTACAGACTTAAAATTAAAAAAAAGATCAATGTGCTTGCCATTACGCAGGTAGTATTAATGACATAATCCCCCCGTTGCAGCAGTCTTGCATACTCAGCGAATTTCAAATGCAAAACAACACATTTCAATCCAACATAGCGAGATTTGTCATGTTTTGGTAAGCCCCATGAGAATAACATGGGGAATGAGTATGCAGGTATATTAAAACTGGGTAGTTTTAATTCAGTATTTCGTAGATCTGAACTAGAAGCCAAAATGATTTGATTTGATTTACCAAGTTTTTTCAAGATATGTTGAGTAATAAGCGAGATATAGAATTTTATATCGCCCATAAGGTTAACATTGGGACAACGTACTGTGTTTACCACTTTCAATATCTCGGTAACCAATGGACATAGAGCAGTAATTCAAAATACTAAATTGTTTGTTTTTTTTTAGCTGAATTCAATGGTGCCACAAAATTCGATACATTTCATTTTTCTTAGTAAAAAACTCAAAAAACCCATTTTTGGGGGGTTTATCCCCCTTTAACCGACCTCTTCCGGTGGTCCGATTGGGCTGATTCATGATCTCGTCCGAGTGATTGCCACTTTACAAGTTTGTACCAATTTTCATTAAGATCGGACCATTTTACGGTTGCTATCGTGCTAACAGACACGTACATATGAAAAGTTATCATGGTCTCGGGCTTAGGTCTTATCATGAGACCTGCGGTAATAGCTTCTTCCGTATATTTTTATATTTTTCTTCTTCCCTATATTTTTTATAATTGCTTTGTAAACTACATGGAGTCTTATGAATTATGAATTACAAAAAAGTTGTTTTAGTGAATTGTTATAAAACTCATGTAAATACTTATTGTACATAATTGTGACTTTGACTTTGTCTATTGCTTTTTTGTAAGCCTAATGACAATAAAATCTTATTTATTTCATTTATTTATAGGGGAAATTTGCTAAAATTGATGAAACCAGAATAGAGTTGCCTTTCTAACAGATTTTAGCGAATTTCCCCTATACGGAAGAAGCTATTACCGTAGGTCTCATGGTAAGACCTAAGCCCGAGACCATGATAACTTTTCCTTTTGGGGCCACCAGAAGCAAAAAACCATTCGTTCGAATTTTTAGATATATATAAATCTATATATGTATGTGTCTGTTAGCACGATAGCGGCCGTAAAAATGGTCCAATCTTAATGAAAATTAGTACAGACGTGTAAAGTGGTAATCACTCAGAATAGTTCGTGAACCAGCCCGATCGCAGCACCGGAAGGAGGGGTTGAGGGGGAAAAACAATTCCAAAAATGTTTTTTTTAGTTTTTTATAAAGAAAAATCAAATTTATCAAATTTTTGTTGGCAACATTGAATTCAGCTAAAAGAAAACAATTTAGTATATTGTATCACTGCTGTATGTCCATTGGTTACCGAGATATTGAAAGTGGTAAACACAGTACGTTGTCCCAATGTTAACCTTATAGGCGATATAAAATTCCAAATCTCGCTTATTACTCAACATATCTTGATAAAACTTGGTAAATGGCTTCTTCTAGTTCAGATCTACGAAATATTGAATTAAAAATACCCAGTTTTTAAATACCTGCATACTCATTCTCCATGTTATTCTCAAGGGGCTTACCAAAACATGTCAAATCTCGCTATGTTGGATTGAAATATGTTGTTTTGCATTTGAAATTCGCTGAGTATGCAGGTCTGCTGCAATGGGGTATTTATTTGTTAACCAGCTGGCTTAAAATCCGTATTGGCCGGGCAAATCTTAGTAATATATATAGTAGTTCATGAGTACCATTTCATGAGTAAACATTATTTGAATATTTAATGTATTTCATGACAAGTCTTAAAAGAATATACCAATAAGAAATTAGATATTATTATAAGTAATTATTATAAGTATTAAACTTACTTTTTCATCGAGGTGACCAGAAACAATCAATGAGCCAATAATAAGCAAGCACGTTCCAACCACACACAGGAAAAAAGCAAGAAGTATAGCTTTCCATGGAATTGGTTTTGACAGATACTGTAACAAAAAAAGATTAAGCCTATAGAAAAACTGAACTGTTTCTAATCAAACAGGGTGTCTAGCGACAAGAAGTGAGGAATTTCTATCAACAGTAGACTCCCTCTTGTACGACTACCTTGGGACCAAACCACCGGTCGGAAAAATTGGATGTTATCAAAGTTTAAAATAACCCTATTAAATGCATTACCTGCACTTGAAAATCGATGTAAGACACTAATCAAAAATTTTTACATTAAGTACATACCAAAGAGAAGAATTGTACTGTCTCTCTGTTGAACTGTCACATTGTGCCATTCAATATAAAGATAACAGCAATTCTAAAGATAAAACTGAATAGAAAACACATAACAAACTATTCAAAACAAACTATGAATTTATTTAAGAAATTACTACACACGTATTACTTGACTCATTACCTACAAATACTCCTGCAGACCTGCATACTCAGCAAATTTCAAATGCAAAAGAATATATTTCAATCCAACATAGCGAGATTTGACATGTTTTTGTAAGATCCATAAGAATAACTTGGAGAATGAGTATGCAGGTTTGCTGCAATAGGCATGTTAAAACTGGTTGGTTTTAATTCAATATTTAGTAGATCTGAACTAGAAGAAGCCATCTACCAAGTTTTATCACGATATGTGGAGAAATAAGTGAGATATAGAATTTACTTATTCCCCATAAGGTTAACATTGGGACAATGTACTGTGTTTACCACTTTCAATATCTCAGTAAACAATGGACATAGAGCAATGATTCAAAATACAAAATTGTTAGTTTTTTCGAGCCAAATTCAATGGTGCTAACAAAATTGGATAATTTTTATTTTTCTGTGTAAAAAACTCAAAAACCCTATTTTTGGGGGGTTAATCCCCCTTTACCCCCCTCCGGTGGTCCGATCTTGCTGGTTTACAAACTCGTCCAATTGATTACCACTTTACATGTCAGTGCCAAATTTCATAAAGATTGGACCATTTTTGCGGCGGCTATCGTGCTAACAGACACACACACACACATATTTATATATATATAATTTATATATATATATATAAATTCAAACAAATGGTGTTTTTTTCTTCTGGGGGCCCCAAAACGAAAAGTTATAATGGTCCTGATCTTAGGTCTTACCATGAGACCTACGGTAATCGCTTCTTCCCTATAGTGGAAATTCGCTAAAATAAAATAAATCTTCTTTCTTTTTCTACAATGACTTTGACTTTGTACTGATTCACCATTATCAAGAGTTTTTTTTTTTACCACTGTCACAAACGTCATTCATTTTATAAGACATTTTCTCACAACATTTTTCTATAGAACTTACACTTAATTGATAGCGTTCACTCCAGAAAACAGTCGTACTAAACGAAACAAAAAATACACAGCCTACATTAAATTACAGATCAAATCTCACTGATTACAAAACCATTTGTGGCAGGTAAATTGCCACTGATTAATAACAAACTAACTCGTAAAAAAGACTTATGTAAATAGTTTGGTATTTCTAAGGCTAGAAAATAAACTTTCAAGTTAAATCCTGTGAAACATCATTCGTACGCAGCATGGGCGGCGATTTCACTCACCCTCCTAAGATCAGCCAGACCATCCATCAGCCAATCCAACCGAAGCCGAACTACTTTAGAGGGAGTATACTGTATATAAAAGAGTAAGGGCATTCAACTTTGGTCAGGGAAAATTGATTTAATTTACCAAGTGAAATATTTAGAGGCCAAAAAAGACAAACTGTTGCAAAATGCTCTTCTGAAGGCTGAAGATTTGGCTTCAGAAATTCAAAGTCTGAAAAAGAGTGTCTAAAGTGTATTTCTTGGTAAATAAAATTTTTAATTAGCAGTTTTATATATCGGGTGTCTCATAACATTCCTTCCCCCAACTTTTTGCTATACTTGTTCAACTATCAAAAATCCTTCACCACCCTCAAACATTGTTGGGTAGCCTAATAATCATTGTAATGATTCAGACGTTAATTTTTATGGTACCTTTTTTAATATGAATGTTAATTATTGTTAATTTTTTATAGCTTGCACTTTCTATTAATGCCCTTCAATTTAATTTTTCTTTTTAATCAAATCAACAACAATTCTTGTACGGTATCTGTGATGTGGTTTTTTAGTTAGGCCTATAAGCAGAAGTCCTCAAGTAAACCCTCATGTTATATTTTTAAGCTATTATTAATACTAAGAAAACAAATTATTGTATACGTTTCACTGACGATGTCAATTGTAATTATGTTACTGAAAGACTGAATAAATTACTGTTCATTGACTTTTTTGAGTGGTTACCCAATTTTAGACGCCATCTTGGATCCGCCATATTAGATCCAAAATAATTTTTTCAAAAGTAAAAGTGGTGATGTGATCCTCATTTAAAGCTAGATTTTTTCAATGATTACAACCCGTTTTCAATGCCCCAATCCGTTTTTAATATCTCGATTGTTTCTCAAGATATGAGTGCTTTTAATTTATTTATTTTCAACCAAATTAAACATTACCAAATTTAATGAAATTGATAAAATAGGCCCATAACCACAAAATAATGCTAGATAGTGACGAATAACCACCATCAGTCATTGTTGAGCTATTTACACTTACAGTCCACGAGCCCACAATCGCCACACCTTCGTTATTTTTATAAAATCTGCAAGTTTTTCTGAGCAATGTTCCAAATACAGGTAACAAGAATCAGCAACTGTGAAGTTTGATTAGTGGTTGCTTTGGCTAGTATACACAGATTCATATCATTGCAAGCTTCAGAATTACTTAAACAGCTGGTAACTTTCATTTAAAATACAAGGAAGTTTTACAGCCGTTTTAGTAATGTTAGCAAATTTCCCCTATAGGGAAGAAGCTGTTACCGTAGTACTCATGGTAAGACCTAAGCCCCAGACCATGATAGCTTTTTGTTGTGGGGCCCCCAGATGCAACCTCAAGTCAAGAGTCAATTAATTCTTCTGTCTCGACAAAAATATCTATATCTGCAGGGAGCCAAACGGACACAGAGTCGTTGAGTTCAGAACCTAAACCTACCACAACATCAGGAACACAAACCGATAGCATACTAAACAAAAGAGCGAAAGTTAGTGAAGAGTTGTTAAGTAAAAGTTGGCTGTCCGACCTAACTATTCAACCTTACCTCCAAATAATTAATGATCGTTTTCTGTCAAACCAGTCCTGCACTATCATAAACCCATTGATTGTACATGCTATTAAAAATTTAGAGGATTTTAAGTTTTTACTTGATCCCTTAAACATCCACTCACAGGATTGTTTAATATTGCCTGTAAGTACTCACAAAACCTCAACAGAGAAAGTGGATCTCACTGGAGCTGCTTAGTTTATGACAAAACAGTGAATAAATTCTATCATTTTGATTCACTCAAGAACTATAATCTATCATCAACAAAGAATATTGTTGCTAAATTGACTAGCTACTTAGGAGAGGTCTCCCAGACAGCAACTCTCATTCCTGTAAATTGCCCACAGCAACAAAATACTAAAGATTTTTTACCTTTGATGGTAGCCTTAAGGTGTCAGTGTAGATTTCTGAGATTTCTTAAGGCTACCATCAAAGGTAAAAAATCGTTAATAATTGATATAGGTGCCTAGGCTTCAATTTGAAACAAAATACTTATGACTGCGGCATTTTCGCATGCTGGGTTATTGAATTTTTGGTTGAGGAAATTTTAACGAAGAAAACAATTAATATTGACTTCATCAAGAAGATCACCCTGCCAGATCCAGAATTAATCAAGATACGTTCCTTAATGGCATATTTTTTACTTAATGACTTTAGTGACTGCTTGTTTTATTCTGTTATGATCAAGAAACCCGGAAAAAATACTGCTTTATCAAGGTTTAGGGAAGTGGATTCTTTAAATAAAAAGCCAAATAATGGTGAAGACAAAGCAAGCCACATGTGCTCCAGTGATTTATGGAAGGCAGCAAAATCAAGCAAATCTTTAAAACAGAGTGCTAGTAAGCCAGTCATTACCACACAGAACAGATTTGACATCCTTCAAGAGGTAGATTGTGACAGCCACACCCAGACAACTAAGTAACAATGATGACGCTTCCTGCTCCTCCACAGCACAAAAGGAAAATAAACACAAAACCATTTTCCAACATATGAAGCCCTATATGAAACCAAAACAAAATCAGAAGAACTTAAAAAAAAGTATTATCAAAACAAAACTTAAACCAGCTAAGTCAGCAGTCGGGATCACAATTTGCTGACAGTCAGGGTTGTGATATTGCTAGTAAAGTTGAAGCGCTTAGTGGAGGAAGCATCAGTGCTTTTGGATATGTTCAGGCTAACGCAACACTGGAGTGAATAACTAACTCCATTCCAATGGATGAGATTCACCCGGTTGTAGTTCTTGGGGGAAGTAATGATAACCTTAACAATGATTTCAACTACATTCATAAAGATCTAGAAGGAAAACTTAAATTCTTAAGTGAAAAAAGGCCAGTTTTTGTGACCACAGTTCCCATTAGATTTGACGAACCATTAAACCACAGTGTAAACAGCGAAATTGCTTTGGTAAACAATTATATTACGTATCGAACATAATTATGTTGAATCTATCAACTCTGATAACGTAATCAACTATTTTGTAATGGCTAAGGCCAGAAAAGGAATTATTTAGAGGTTTAGACTATAATTTTCTTTATAATATTATAAAGTTAGGTGAGATTTAATGTACTTTACATGTTCCTTTTCGTAGAATAATATGATTAAACGTTAACATGAGATTAATTTGAGCAAAATTCAATAAATTTTAAAGTATATTATGATGTTATATTAAGGTCAATGTAAAGTAAAACTTTTTATAGGTACACAAATATTATTCGGGATTATACTAACTTTCATATAAATTATTTATTTTAGGCTTTACATTTTTACAGTAAAATAAGTAGATAATTTTCCAATAAGTACAAAAGTTATTTTAAAAACTACTATCAGACAGCACACAGCATAAATATGTGTTTCTTTGATGTAAATATCCACAATTGAAAATGTGATTGGTATCCTACATGGAAGCTAGGGCCCCCACCAGAACTTTTACCCCAGGCCCCCAATCGCCTCGTGGCGGCCCTGAACTTTTACAGCTTCAATTTCTCCAACGATAACTTATCTACAAATTCTCCTCAAATAGAACCTGCTAATATTTCAAGTCATATTACTATTATCAATGCAAATATGGAAGATATCATCGGCATGTGCAGAAATGATACAACAGTAGGTTTTGCACATTGCATATCTGCTGATTTTAACAGGAAAAAACAAATGAGCAGGGGAGTCGCTATCACATTTAAGAACAACTTTGGGAGGCCTAAACAGTCTGATTATTGTGATGAGTACATTACATGCCAAAAAAATAAAGATGAGGCAGCAATTTTCAGTCTAGTCACGAAGCCAACATTTTTTATGAAACCTGTTCTGATATTTATAACACTGCCTTTTCTCAGCTCACTAAGAATTTCAAGAGTAGGAATTTGCACACTCTTATCTGCTCCCCTCTTGGGTGTGTCCGGAACCATATTACCGTGCAGAATTTTTTATCTGAAATAGTCAAGTTCCAAATTAACACCGGTGCTTATGTTAAGATTGTAACAAGCGATGAAGTCTCCAAGGGAAAATTGTGTAATTGACTAACTCATGCTGATTTCCTAAACCAACTGGAAAACACTATAAATTTAGAAGTTCAGAAGTCCCGCTGCAGCTCCTCTGAGTCATCTAACCAGGCAGTTGTTCCTTCGAGTCCACTGACTGACACCATAAACATCGACGAGCCTCCCAGTTCCCCTGAAGACATCAGTGAACCTCTGGCCTCCCTCTTCCCATCATCGCCAGTGTTGTGTGAAACGGGGGGGGGGGGGGGGGGGGGTAAAAATGTTAGTATGGGGATGTGCGAGGTGATATGTGATGATGCTAGTGCATTGTAAAATTTCATCTCTTTAAACACAGATTTCATTTTTCTTTTAGCCTATCTTTAATCTTTGAATGGTTTTTATCGTTTGCCCTGATTTGGCTTTGCCCAGCTGATACAATAGTAAATATCTATTGAATGTTTATTCAAGATGGCTGCCCTAGGCTTACAATAACATATTCTGAAATGAGAGATGGATATATTTGACAATAAATTTTATTACTTTAATACAATAATATTCTCATTCACATTGGGATACATCACAAGCTTTACAATCTGGGGAATAATTATTATGTTTATTAATATTCAAATGGAGGTACTTTATAAGATATGTAACTAAGTCCTATGCACTAGTTTCAAATATAAATGATCATCAGGGGTTGGTTTCGTGCCTTGAATGAATGTCAGAGGAGAGAATAAGGTCAATATTTGAAATAACATTAAGTTCAGATTAATTTATGTCATTTAAGTTCAGTTCAAAGTTTATTAAATAGGAAAATACTTAAAATTTTCTTCTTCAGAAGATCACTACTAAACTGTCCCCAACAATGGTTGACCACATGATTGTTCTAGGTTTGGCTTCTTAAATTTTGGAATTATTTTTCAAGTAAAAGTTTTCTTGTTGATAAACTTTCTTCAATTATTAAATAATACTTATTAGTTCATTTAATTGAATTCTTGTTGGGTGAAAATTTGTGCCAAAATAATACATATTCAAATTTCTTGAGATTTGATGAGTACTTCAAAATGGAGAGGTCTTACCAATCCTGTAGGCTTCTGGTGGAGAGTTATCTAAACAATAAAATGGGCCTATTTCTCTCCACGCACTGTTGACTGATGAAAATTTCAGGCCTTATGTCCTGAAAATACTAATTAAATAGGATAACACCAAGGTCGTGGCCTTTTATTTTCATATTAATTAAATTTTAACACTTCCTAGTTTTTAACATGTCATGACTCTTTGGAGGCTTCTCTCCAACTCCCCTTTGCTCATTGTTAGCATTGTTGGAATCAAATTTTGTACATCACATATGTTGTTTAGTAGATTTAGGTAGCACAATTCACATTTAGGCACTTGCAAGCCATCACACTTTCACTGATTTTATTATGTATGAAAATATTAATGATTTATTTTAATAAATTTAGGTATTTGAAACAGCTTTACAAATATAAGTGTGGATAGGTGGCTTTTATACATTAATTATTATCTTAAATTTGGAGGTGTAAAATATTATCAAATATTATTTTAATTTATTATTAATAATATTGAGTTTGAGATTCATGTAATATTACAGTAACCAATGAACTTTTTTAACCATTGTAAACGTACCTTAAGGAGAAATAGTTTATCCATTCTCCACCAAAACATTATAGGGGTACCATCTTCCTTAGAATCTTTAGATATTACTCTAGATGAATTAAATCCCAGCATTGTCATCTTGACAAAACATAAAATGTTAAGATCCTCGTTTGAAAGGCTAAATGTAAGAGGTTATAGATTGAGTGCTGGCTTTGGCAGGAAAAAGAGCAGAGGGGGAGGGGTAATGATTTTGACAAAACCATCTCTCAACTGCAAAGAAATAAAATTCCCAGAATTCCAAAATTTCATTTCTGAAAAAATTTTAGAATCTTGTTTTTTAGAGCTGGACAAAGTACATTTAGGGGAAAAATTGCTTATTATCGGATGTTACAGAAATCCTATAAAACAAAATGAGCAAGAATTTATTCGTAGAGTCAATAGTATTTTTGAAATAATTATTCTAAGGTTAAAGCATGTCATTATTATTGGAACATTAACACTAACATGCCTGACGCACATTTGCAGCAACACAAAAATACCCCCGTTGCATCAGACCTGCATACTCAGCGAATTTCAAATGCAAAAGAATGTATAGTTCAAGCCAGGGCCGCCGAGAGCCAAGTCGGGCCCCAAGTCTGCACACAGCACGGGCCCTCCAGGAGTCGGGGGGGGGGGGGGGGGGGGTATGGAATACCCCCCAGCGAAAGGGGAGTCCAGGGGTCCTCCCCCGGAAAATTTTTGAGTATTAGGTCTCTAAACTCGCGTTTTAGGCAGTCTAGAGGTGGAACATCATACACATCCGAACCTCCAAAAAAAACCAATAATCCGAACCAACTGAGGCTGAATGGTCAATCGAACTTAGAAAATAGTCTACTCTGATTAAAAATCAAAAATTTAAAAATTATCAGCGATCCCGCACTATTGCATTTTCCATTCATTCGTCTCTTTCCCATAACTTCCGCATTCGTTTCACTCACAAAGTTACTCTTCCGTTTTTTTGCGATCAGTGTGCACAATTGTTTTTTCCGGCCATCTTCATTTATTGCAACATGTGTTGTGCTCTTGTTGACTACCATCGTGGATAATTACCTAACGTATTTAAGTTGTTGTTAATCTATCTTCTACTATCTATATTATTAAAAGAATTTCTGGGATTTTGTACAGAGCAAATCGACTTCTAGAAATTAATTTTTCTTTACATAATTGGTATCAAATTAAAGCTATTACTCTCTAGATGATCTTTTTGCGTGTTTAGAAAACATCCCATGAAAAGCCTTTGCACAGGAGGCTTTTGAAATTCCGGCGAAAGTGCTACTATCTGTGTTAGAACCTGTGAACTTTTTCCAATTCCACATTTGTTTGTAACAAAACAAATGATCAAGATTTGAAATAGTTCCAGAGATATCCCCCAGAATACAGGTCAAGCATAAGTCAGTCAACATTCATCCACATTATGATTTTAATTTCTTAAAATGTTGATGTTTTTTAAGACTACAGAAAATAAGGAAGAGTATTTGCCCTATTGAAACTAAGACCACCAATTAACATATAAATACCTTCGTCATACAGCTCCTATGTTGTAACGAACGTTACGGCCGTTTTGGCATTAATATGCCATCTTCAGACTTTGAATTTCAACCAAAAGGTGTCGTTAAGATATAAAAAAGTCACTGCACATCACACACATAACACAAAATTTACATTTACAAAAACAGGCCTGTTTCGCGGTAGCGCACATCCCCGATCACGAGCAGATGACAGACTGAATTATCCTTGCTTCGTCGTGTCGGTGGCGGATAATTCAGCGTCGAAGCAAGGATAATTCAGTCTGTCATCTGCTCGTGATCGGGGATGTGCGCTACCGCGAAACAGGCCTGTTTTTGTAAATGTAAATTTTGTGTTATGTGTGTGATGTGCAGTGACTTTTTTATATCTTAACGACACCTTTTGGTTGAAATTCAAAGTCTGAAGATGGCATATTAATGCCAAAACGGCCGTAACGTTCGTTACAACATAGGAGCTGTATGACGAAGGTATTTATATGTTAATTAGTCATATCGCAGCTCAGGGGCTATAAATATGGATTTTAAGACCACCAGTCTGTAATCATCTAAATTTACTGTATTTATTTTCTTAAAAAGGGAACTTAAAAAGGAACACAAGTAACTCAGGAGGTGCTCTGGAGATGGGATTTTCTAACAAACTATTGACAGTGAATACACATTGATACATGTAAGGTTTGAACACATTGATGAATGTTCAACGTTAAGATTTTTAAATAGCAATATTAGTTAAGTATTAACCTAAAAAAATAACGTTTTCCTCCACCTACTATCTATAGTCGTCTTTTAGTCCCTGGAATAGAATACTAAAGTACTAGTTTAAACTCCATGGGATTTACTTACTTACTTTTAGTCCCACGGGCCTAAAAGTAACCTCATAAGAAATTCATGGGAAGAAATCCGGCAACGCCGCGGTGGACGGTGAGAAAATATGGCAACACTTTCGATTTTAATTTGTTTCTCTATGTTGAAGAGAGTGTCACAGCATCCGAGCGTCCGTTTCCATTGTCTACAAGACAGCGTATCCATTTTGAGTTTGCTGTAGTTTAGGCTATATTCCTGCATATTTGTGAACAAATAAGTTAGGCCTAGAGTATTTTTACATAAAAGAGTGTGAATAAAATGGTTAAAATTAAAGCCTAAATACCTTGCATTATTCATCTATATAGGCTATGTGATTGTAATGCAGTTTGTTGAAGCAAAGGATCATCTGAAGGTAAAGTTACAGTGTTATACGGGAGAGTGGGGCAGTTTCATACAGGGGCACTTTCATACAGTTGAAATTTCCCACCTTAGCGAAGAGCAAGAAACAAATCATTCATATCACCTATAGGCCTCATCATGTACTACTTCCTATAAAATTTTCAATTCTCCAGTGTTTTTCAATTGAGAGATATTTAACATTTACTGGAATCCAAGGAAAAAGTTTTTTTATGACTATATGGGAAAAGGGAGGTCTAGGTAATTTTTAAAAATATTTTTGCTGTTATTAATGCATTATTAGACAGCTCAATGTTTGGACTGCATGTAGATCTCCAATTCTAACTTATAAAAAAGTTACATGGTGATTTATAACATAACCACACTTGGGGCACTTTCATTCATTGCAACGGGGCAGTTACATACAGCACTGGGGCAGTGTGAAATTATAGGAAATTAACTAATAGAGCTGACACAGGTGAAAGTGTTTTCACAGCTAATTTTAGGTTATTTTTTATTAATAATAAGTTATAGGGCTGTGAATTTGCAAGACATTGTCCCAAAACTTAATCAGTTTGCATTTTGGAACAAGACTTCATTCAGCTCTTTATTCTGTTAACATTTTAACAAGTAACATTGTGTTACCCTAATTTTAGGCCTAATTATTGCTAGTATTAAGTTTTTAAAGAGCTTGAAACAACAAACAAAAGATTTAATGCTAAGTTTTTTTCATTATTTTCCCTTTGTATGAATCTACCCCAATGAAGTATGAAACTGCCCCAATTTGTGTAGTTTCATACAAAGTGCAGTGTTTTGGTAAAAAAATATTTTGTTCATTTATATGACAGATAAAATAATTTAAAAACTTCCACGATAATGGTTAGATGATACGTAATATAAAAATAAAGTTTCAGCACATTTCGTTTGGATATAAGGGAGCTAAAAATACTTAAATTTGAGCGATGTGATTTTGTATGAACGTGCCCCACTCTCCCCTACCTAGTTATTGTTAATGGTGTAGGTGGAGGAAAAATTTTGTGTGCATCACAGGACTAAAGTACTTTAGTCCCTAGATGCACAATCAACTATTTAAAACGCTCAAACCTGTATTTTGTAAATGAACATGGAATGCGATATTGAAGTGTTAACGGTTAGCCTGTATATTTGGTTTGATTTTTAAATGTACTAATAACAACATGCCTATTTAATGAAGGTGTTTCATTGAAAGTTATATTATATGCCGCGCAAATTAGGTACAAATTTGCCAAACATGTATTCAAGATGTAAAAAAAAGAAGCGGGCCAATTTGAAAATTTAATTCATTGGCCGTTTTGAGAGTTAAATAATTTTGTTTTTACGGCGAATGGCTAAATTTTAAATGTTATTTAGAGATCAGTTCATTAGTAGTTCAGTATAGTTTGTCTAACTTCTTACCATTTGTTGTTAAGACCTAACAAAGATGATTGTAAGAAACTGACGCGTTGTTGTTGTATAGAATTAACATAAAGATTCAATACTCAAGAAAACTCTAAAACAGCGACATGAAGGTGCACCAAGCAATGAAGATCCATGTAAACTAACCCCCTTATTGTGCAAAATGAACGGTGTTGCACTCAAAATTTTAAAGAGTAGAACTTATATATAAACACTTTTAAAGCAGATAAAATTAATGAACTTCACAAATTCTGTGAGGAATTTCTTACCCATATTGAAGTTAAAAGTCTAAGGTAATTAGTTATTTTTATTATAAAGTTTGCCCGCCCAACAAGAAGTTCAATTACTGGCAACATTATTTCAGTGCTATGATACAAGGAATCAGTCTAGAAAATTAAAAAATCACAATAATTCACACACTTCCTCTTTGAAAGGTATTTTGCGCTGCAAAACTCCTTACATAATCAACATGAAACTGAAGCCTATTTTACCAAGTTGTTTTTAAGTCACGAAGTGACACGGGCTGCTAATATATTTTAATTCAGAGGGATGGAGAGGGAGGTAGAGTCGCTCACGCTCACAACTCGCTGGCCGCCACCGCCGTAGCTAGTGTACAGTACAGTCAGCCGCAAATATAAAATACCCCCGTTGCAGCAGACCTGCATACTCAGTGAATTTCAAAGGCAAAAGAACATATTTCGATCCAAGATAGTGAGATTTAACATGTGTTTGTAAGCTCCATAAGAATAACATGGAGAATGAGTGTGCAGGTTTGCTGCAACAGGTCCGTTAAAATTGGGTGGTTTTAATTCAATATTTCGTAGATCTGAACTAGGAGAAACCATATAGCATCTTTTATCAAGATTTGTCAAAAAATAAGGAAGATATAAAATTTTTTATTTCCCATAAGGATAACATGGGGAATGAGTATGCAGGTTTGCTGCCACAAAACTGGAAATTTCGGGGGTTTTAGACTAAAATACATTAGATCTTATCAGATGAAGCCACAAACCAAGTTTTATTAAGATATTTTGAGAGATAAACGAGATATAGAATTTTACTTATTTTCCATAAGGTTAACATTGAGACAACGTACTGTGTTTACCACTTACAATATCTCGGTAACCAATGGACATAGAGAAATGATTCAAAATACTAGATTGTTTGTTTCTTCGAGCTGAATTCAATGGTGCTAATTAAAATTGGATTATTTTGATTTTTATATGTGAAAACCCCAAAAAACCCATTTTTGGGGGGTTTATCCCCCTTTACCCCCCCTTCCAGTGGTCCGATCAGGCTGGTTTTCGAACTCATCCGAATAATTGCTACTTTACACGCTTATGCCAAATTTCATTCCATTTTTGACCATTGACCATTTTTGCGAGCGCTATCGTGCTAACTAATGTATCTAATGTATATACAGACACATATATATATATATATATATATAAATTTGAACGAATGGTGTTCTTGGTATCTGGGGGCACCAAAACGAAAAGTTATGATGGTCTCGCGCTTAGGTCTTACCATGAGACCTACGGTAATAGCTTCTTCCCTATTGGGGAAATTCGCTAAAACAGACAGGCAGACAAAACAATCACTTTTGCCTTAACTAAATACTGTATTATCAAAGTAATTTGTCTGATAAAGTTAGACATTTTATTTTTTAACATTTAGGCCAAATTTTATTTCTAAGAAGTCGTTAGCAATATTTCCTCAATCTAAAAAAAATCCGCTCATCCCGGGCCCCTTCGGAGCCCAGGCCCCAAGTTTCAGACTTGGCTGACATGGCCTCTAGGCGACCCTGGTTCAAGCCAACATAGTAAGATTTACATGTTTTTGTAAGCTCCATAAGAATAACATGGGGAATGAGTATGCAGGTTTGCTGCCATGAAAAAAGGAAATATTGGTGATTTTAGACTATTAAACATTAGATCTCATCTAGATGAAGCCATAAACCAAGTTTTATCCATATAGGCCTATGTTGAGAAATAAGCGAGATATAGAATTTTACATATTTCCCAAAAGGTTAACATTGGGACACATACTGTGTTTACCACTTTCAATGTCTCGGTAACCAATGGACATAGAGCAGTGATTCAAAATACTAAACTGTTTTTTTTTTAGCTGAATTCAATGGTGCAAATGAAAATTCAATGAATTTTATTTTTCTATGTAAAAAACTCAAAAAACCCATTTTTGGGGGGTTTATCCCCTTTTACCCCCCCTTCCGGTGGTCCGATCGGGCTGGTTCACAAACTCATCTGAGTGATTGCCACTTTACACGTCTGTACCAAATTTCATTATGATCGGACCATATTTACGGCCGCTATCATGTTAATAGACATATGTATACAGTGTATAAAAAAAGTCCGTTCCCCCCTCTTTAATTTTTTTGTTTGTTAAGACAAACAATTAACCTTTTCGGAATGATACTTACTCAACCAA
This sequence comes from Flexamia atlantica, assembly GCA_035578135.1. Classification (NCBI taxonomy): domain Eukaryota; kingdom Metazoa; phylum Arthropoda; class Insecta; order Hemiptera; family Cicadellidae; genus Flexamia; species Flexamia atlantica. The sequence continues at coordinate 38,370,870 of JAQJVK010000001.1, forward strand.
ATTATTTTTTGACGTTATCAAAAATTTTGAGTGTCCCCAAAAATGGGGGATTTTGGGGCAACTCAAAATTTTCAAATGCAAACCCCTTTTGAGTGACCCCTCATTTTAAAGAGCTTTCAAAAAGTAGATGAATGGTGAAAGTTAGAGGTCTCTAACGTGTTTCTATCGAAATTGACAGCTTGTCAAAGTTTTGAATACAACACATAGGGCCTACTTGAAACCTGGTGTCAGTCTAGGAAGTTTGGAGTTTTAATTCACCTTTGGTGACTAAAAAATGAAATGACCCTGAGAAAAATGTTATTAAATAAAACAGTGGTCTCTTGAGGTGATTTATTCTACTTAAAACTCTTATTTATTTGTATTTTATAATTAAAGCATGCATTTGTAGATTTTAATTTCATTTGTAATGTACTATTGTATTTTGAAATCTGACGTGACCTATTGCATGTATTTGGTTAATGGTCAATAAATTCTTGAATCTTGATATTTAAAATTTTGAGTGTTCCCCAAAAATGGGGGATTTTGGGGGCAATTAAAAATTTTTAAACACAAACCCCTTTTGAGTGACCCCTCTCATTTTAAAGAGCCATAAAAAAATAGGCGAACTGTGGAAATTGGAGCGTGTGCAAATAAAACTTAATAAACGTTAAACGCTCTGTCAAACCACTCTTTACGTGCCCAAAGCGCCAAAAAATTACCAAATATAACTCTAAAAGTAGCTAAACAAGGCTTTAGCGCGCACGCCCGAGGGGAGGCGAGACACAAATCATCTAAGATTATGATGTGGTGTGGTGTGAGTTTCAGATGCAGTCAATGTACAGGACTGAAAAAGTTTCAATTTCAGGAGGCGTACCGTAAACTCCACAATTATGCTTATCAACAACAGGGACCTTATAAAATAAAAAACATTACAATAGGCTACATATGACATATTAATTACATTCCTTTAAGGTAATTTGTAAACAAACACGGTTGATGATTGTTGATATTAATTTTTACATTGTTTATTGTCCCAGATCTTAGAAAATAACCCACGTTTGACAGCTCCACCAACTCCACCAACGGGAGTAGGCCATAGCTCAAGATAAAACTAATGGAATATGGATAACTTGAAGGGATCTCACCTACCTAATGTGATTTGTTTTCAACCTATTATTTTTCAACAGATAGCCTATCTAGTGAACTGAATGGTAATATTAGATATTTTGATACCAAGAGAATTCAATAAACAACTTATGTATTATAAGTGCAAGGCCTAGACTTACTAACCTGAGTCTCTATGTAGTTGGAATCATTGAGTTTACTCCTTTTTAAACTATGATATTTTACATAAACATGATCTTTAGCCTTTCTCTGAAACATAATTATTATTGATGCCTAAAAAACGGCTTATTCATTTGGATGGAAATACATCTAAGCTTACAAAGTGCTGACACTTGGGAGTAAGAGTCAAGAGTATGGGGTTTGACATTCGACAGTTTACATTACGGTGGTTCGGTGGCTCCTCTCCTGGCTCTCAGGCTCTGGAACGGGGAGGTTATATTTATTTTACTGGAGATGGTACGACCAACGACCTATAAAATATATAGACTGCTCATCTCGTTGTAAAAAAGTGAAGCCTTTGTGGGCGCTGCCATGTTGGCTATTATCTAAAAAAAAACGAGCAAACCGGAAAACTCACGGCCGTCACGAAACACTTCATCACTTCATCGACCTTTAAATTATTATAAACAAGGAGGTTAGAGTCTACTGGAGTTATTGCCACAATGCATTTGTTGATGAAAAAGCGGTTGATGAAAAGATAGGCAATGTGAAGGGGAGTAATATAGTAATTTAGGACTTGGCGTTCTTTGAACAGTAATTTAAAACGAAACGAATCTTTTGAAGACGACTAAAGATTCGAATAAGTTTTTAAAATATGTCAGAAATGCTGTACAGATTTATAATCGTAATACTTTTAGCGTATTTTATTTAATTTAAGTAAGATAACGACAAAACTAATTTAATTACGTCGACTCTTTGAAAATAAGTTTTTATATTCGATCAATTAAATGGTTCAATTCCCATCGCTGAATCGTTCGTTTTTCGTTTGTTAATGTAGAGTACGAAATTAATTCCACTTGTATTTGCTAACCTAACAAAATTAGAGGGCCGCAAAATTAGAGGTCGTCTTGTGTCTGGCTGCGGAGTCACTTTTTGTGCACATCACTTTTCTAATTAGTACTAAAACTATTTAATCTAATATTAAATATTTATCGATGTCGTCTACGATGTAAGATAAGTAAATAATTAAATTATAAAACGATAGTAATACTATTGAAAACTAATTTTTGTTTTTATCATATAACATTTTGATGATTCAAACACAACGACAAACGAAATTAGAATCATGTTCATGTTTTCAAGTCTTTGACGTTTGTGTTTGAAGGTCGGTGATAATCCTCCAGTAAGGCTTCACTTTTTCCTATCTCATAAGCAGTCTATATCAGTTATATGTCGTTGTACGACGGCATCACCGGTCTGACACTTAAATGGAGCCAAGTGCATAGAGTAATAATGAACTTCGTAGAGTAGGATTCACCTAAGTTGGCCAAAGCCAGCCTAGATGCCAAAGCATGTACTAATCATCTCATCAAAAATTTTTATACAATTCACATTGAAAACATTATTGGTTACACATGGTTGTTGTTTACATTTTCTCCGAACTGTCAAATCGCCACGTTGCGTTTGTTTACAATATTGTTTTGTTGTCATTCGAGGCAATCTTATAGGTTATAGAATGTTTAAAATATCACTTATTTTAAGAATTTTCTATTTTGATTCACCCTTTTTACATAGCGGGAAAGTTTAATTTTATTCTATTTCTTGATTGACATTTCTTTTAGTTTGTTTTGCTGCTTGTTTATTTTTTCCTGGACCAATTTTGACAAGTTTTGAACGCAATATGAAAAAATCTTTCTTGTCAGATGCTGACTTGCAGCAAGTAGTAATGACTATTCATAAACTCGCCTATTTTTCTTGATACATATTATTAAATAAGAAAATCTAAGACTATCGATCATGCCGCATCCATGACACACCCTCTCCGTGATAATACCATAGATAAAGGGATACAAAGGAGATGTCTCACTGGATAGCGGGCAGTGAACACAGTCTGCTAGAACGTTCAGGCCGTTGGCCGACGTAGTTGACAACGCTCCCGCCGCAGCGCTGTTGAGGCTGTTCCAGTGATTTTTGTACTAGTTGTTTTAGCGTAACAGATATGTGAAAACTAGTTACCACTACGCATCAGTTACATTGCTTGAAGCGCGACTTAGATTCCACCGCAACGCCGCCGCCTCCGGCCGTTTCACTGGAGCTGTTTGAAATCGAAATGTAGACTAATTGGGGAAACACAATGTAATTTATTGTTAGAAATTATTTTTTCCTTTTATAATAAAATGTTAAGAACTGAAAAATGAGACTTGATTATTTTAATCCTCTATATGTGGCGATTCAAATAATTATGTTTCATGGCTGGCTGCATGCCATTTATTATATTCTTAAAGAAAACCTGTAACAATAGTGCGCTGTAATAAGTTCAATAAATGGGAAATAAAATTAATGGTCTAAAACCTTCAAAAACAGTTTGATACTTCATTTCTTCCATTACAAAATTTGTAAATTAGAGACCCCCGTATAATTAAACGCCTTGGTGTGTGGTGTGTTGTGCTGGTGATCGGGGGGGGGGGGGTGAGTTTTGTTTGAGTATCCCGTTTTTATTTGGGAATAATCTGGTCACCCTACTCCCAATGCCACGTATTTGTAGAAACTCGTGGCGCCTAAAACGCTTGAGCCGGCCCCGTTACTGTGCGCTAGCTTAAACCAGTTACAGTTTAAAATCCATCCATCGGAACATCTTCCAAATTTTGATATGGTCATATCCTGCCCCACATCGGCTCATCCTTTTTCAGCACAGAGCCCACTTACATATGCACCAGCAAGCTCAACAATGTTTAAATATGTGGCCACTGCCCCGATGTCACTAATATTGTTCCTAGTTCTAATAAACTTAAACCCCTTAAGCACATTAAAAATTAGGCATCTCTTCAATATTTAATTAAGAAATTATATTTCTTATAAAATAGTAATGATACACTGAAAGGTCAAAGCCACAATTATTGGAAAGGCCCGTGTTGGAAAGGGAGCCTTTATACTTTCGATAAGTATTGAAAAACAGTAGCAATTTAAAATGTAATTTCTTGACCATTATTAGTGCTAGATAATTAGTTTTTGCGGAAAGTGACAAGTGAAAGTTGATGAACGCCATTCAAAGAGGGCAGTGTATGCCGAATATTTATTATTACATATTAATATTATTGTTGAAGGGCAAAAATACATGAAACATCAGCATTAAAATAATTGTGAAAACATATAAAGCAACGAGCCTTAAATTATGTTGTACATCCATCTATCCCAGTTAAACATTAGCATTGAACAGAACAGTGAGGAAATTTCATAATCCCACGCCATCAACAGGGGGTGGCGGGGCGACCAATCACAGCCCACAGGCGAGGAGCGGCGGCAACGGCACTGAGGCGGCTCCTTTGAGACCGCAGCCAGTACTAGAGAACGGCAGCGCTGCAGCGCCGGACAGTAGGGCGGCGGTCACCTTGATGACGGCAGTTTCCCGCCAAAACTCAAGGCCGGGCGGTTTTCCGAGTTTATCGGATCCCTTTTGACAGCTAATTATTTGGATCATAATTAATTGTTGACATTCTACGTATTTAAATTCTATCTAGGAACGTAAATCACAATGTATAAAATTCACAGTTTTTTCGATCAGTTCATTTAGGTTTTCAATAAACATTTTGAAATTTTTGTTATAATACCATTTACAAATTTACTGGATTAGAATAAAAATTATAAAACCGTTTCTACTTAAAATAAAATCTATATTATATTTAAAACAATAAGGGTTATTGCTATACGTATATAGTTAAGATAATAATTCATGACATTTGCGTGCTGTTACGATTCATGAAACATATATCTATAGATTAATCTATAAGTAAAAGTAGATTTAAACATTTTTCAAGTGGGGCAAAGTATACCTGCTAACCGGAAGGTTAAATCAGGATCCCATCGAAAACGAATTTTCAGTTGCCAGGCAGAAGTGTGGGTGCGTAAATATAAAAACTTAAGCATGAAATAATAGTTACCAAAAGATATACGATAGAAATAATACTGGTGATTTTTTATGTATCAATTGATAACACAGAGAAAATAAAATTAATAATTTCAAAGTCAAAAGTTTATTTACAAGCTAGTAAAACTATTTATTAGATAATTTATGATAAATATTTTTTACTGTAAATTTGTTACTAAGTAAGAAGTATTGTAATTCAAGAAACCACTGAACCGCACAAAAATTATTCGTATTGTATTCAAGCATATTACATTATTTATGCAAAAATTGAAACAACCTAAATATTTCCAATGAAACAAGATTACATTCAATTTTTTGTAATGTTTTTATAACATATTGTATCATTTATTTGCTGTAAACTTAGTGTCTTTTAACTGACATAAAAAATTAACTTTTTTCCGAGAGCGTTTAGTTTTTGACTAAAAATATTTCTTTTGTTAGGTTTGAAAGAAATCCATCTGTGCGACAGTTCCGACAGAACTGGCATCGTATACAGTCGGCACTAATCCAGCCACCAGCTGAGCTGGTGCCAGGGCCGCCGAGAGGGGGGGCAAAGGGGGCAGATTGCCCCGGGCCACAAAAGGAAGGGGGCCACAATTTGAGCAGAGTATATTTTTGTGGATTATTAAACTTTAGAATATTTAAATGAGGAAGACCAAAATGAAATGAAATTTATTAAGATACATTAAATTCTTAGTCTTTAAAACGTGTATCATTTTGGTGCCCCTAGAAGTCAAAAACACTATTCGTTCAAATTTATATATATATATATATATATATATATATATATATATATATAGATCTATATATATCTATATATATATGTGTCTGTAAGCACGATAGCGCTCGCAAAAATGGTCCGATTGGAATGAAATTTGGCTCAGACGTGTAAAGTAGTTATTATTCGGACGAGTTCGAAAACCAGCCCGATCGGATCATCAAAAGGGGGGTTAGGGGGGGATAAACCCCAAAAAATGGGTTTTTTGAGTTTTTTACAAAGAAAAATATAAATAATCCGATTTTTGTTTGCACCATTGAATTCAGCTCAAAAAAACAAACAATTTAGTAATTTGAATCACTGCTCTATGTCCATTGGTTACCGAGATATTGAAAGTGGTAAACACAGAACGTTGTCCCAATGTTAACCTTATGGGAAATAAGTAAAATTCTATATCTCGGTTATTTTTCAACATATCTCGATAAAACTTGGTAAATAGCTTCTTCTAGTTCAGATCTACTAAATAATGAATTAAAACCACCCAGTTTCAATATACCTGTAGCAGAAAACCTACATACTCATTCCCCATGTTATTCTTATGGAGCTTACCAAAACATGTCAAATCTCGCTATGTTGGATTGAAATATATTGTTTTGCACTTGAAATTCGCTGAGTTTGCAGGTCTGCTGCAACGGGGGTATTTGATTATTTTGACAGAATAAATCAAAACATTTTCGGTTTCTCCAGAGAGTTCCCGGACACTCTGTATAATGCATTTTATTCTCTCAACCTAGTGAATAAATACACTACATTTTGGTTGGAGTTTTTATACACCCTGTATAATGTTACCATCGTCTAAAGTTATGTAAATAATTTTAATTTACTTGCAGGTTTTATGCAGGATTTTCATTCGAGTTCTTCTACGCCACTCATTGCGTCTGTTGAAAACTTAATCACAATAAAACTCGAAATAAGGTCAAAATAAAAAAAGTAGTCTAACCCGGCGACGTTTTTAAATATCGGCAGCTAAATGCAGATTGACGTTCTAAACCCAGATTAAGTGTATTCCAAGAGATGAGTAATTTTTACTTGGAATGACATTCCACTTCCGTGAGTCTCGCAGGTGCCGGTTATTGGCAGTGCGGGGGTAGGGGTGAGTGACTCACGGTGAGTAGCAAGACACGGATGTTTTCACAAAAGTACCTCCGCCAACCCCCTCGCCTAGACCCGAGCAATTCTGGTCGCGCGCACAGAAATTTCGGCTGTGGCACTACTGCTACTAATTTTTGGCCTCTCCGGCCATGGCACGACTGCTCCTATCATTAGAGGGGATTAACGAGGGTCAACTTGCTTGGTTCGAAATGGCACTACTGCTCCTACCGCCCGGACAGGTAGTCGACGCCAGGTAGCCAGACAACGGGGAAAACGGGAATTATATTGTCCCCGCGGACCCTCTGCTATGCTGCTTATTGAACTTGATCTTAGGAGATCTAACAAAATTAGGAAAGTTATTATACCTCTTGAGGAGCATGTTGGCGCTTGGCTGTTTACAATAAAAAGGTGTTTGAAATGAACGTTTTTGTTTTGAAGGACAGCAAATAGAATAATTAAATGAATCTGTATTTTTTCGAATTAATGTCTTTTTCCGATCCCCAAACCTAAAATTTCGGATTGAATATCCTTTTGTTTGTAATAGGGGTGTGCGAGTAGTGACTCGTCAAGTTTTTGAAAATACTCGTGGGTTCCCGAGTTTTTTTCGAATCGAGTATTTTGAAGAGTATACGTTTTTGCATAGTCATGATAATATATCAAAAATGACAGAATGGGTATGTTGTAAATTGTTGAAATAATTTTAAAACAACTTAACGTAATCGATAATTAACTCCCGTAATTTATTTTTAGGTTTTCGAACATGGGGAAAATACGGCATAAATGGGTTGAGTCTAACATGAAACAAGCAATCGAGCAAGTTTTATTGAAGAAATTAACAATAAGACAAGCTAGCGAGAGGTTTGCTGTTCCAAAGAGCACTTTGGGGGACAGAATTAAGTCACTATCACTAGGACAGGAGGTAGAAATTAAACCAGAATTGGGTAGCTTACAGTTGAAAAGGACATTTACTGATGAGCAAGAACAGATTTTGTACGATCATGTTAAGTCTTTAGATAGCCAGCTAATGCCTTTGGGTAAAGACGAATTTTTAAATCTTGCTTACCAGTACGCTAAAGCTTTAAAGATTAAGACTAGGTTTAATGAAGTTAAAAAACGAGCAGGTAAAGATTTTTTCTACGAGTTCATGAGGAGGCATCCGGACTTGAGGATGAGGACGGCAGAATCAACCAGCCTGCAACGAGCGTCTGGTTTTAGCAAAGATCAAGTAGACATTTTTTACGACAAGCTTGCTGCCCTAGATGAAAAGTACAAATTTTCGCCATCGAAAATTTTTAATGCAGATGAAACTGGCGTTACTTGTGTTCACACTAATCAATTGAAAGTTTTGTCAGTCAAGGGCAAAAAACAGGTTGGTAAGTTGACTTCCGGCGAACGTGGTAAGAATGTAACTCTCCTGCTTTCTATTAACGCTGCTGGGGACATGTTTATTCCTCCCCTTTTCGTGTTTCCAAGAGTGAGAATGGACATTGAATTGACAAAGGATGCACCTTCGGGCAGTGTTTTTGATGCACAAAAAAGTGGTTGGATAAATAAAGATGGGTTTCTTAAATGGCTTAAATTGTTTGAAAGTAGAGTGAAACCTAGTAAAGAGTCTCCAGCTTTGTTGATTGTGGATGGGCACTCAAGCCATAAAGACTTGGAGGTTATAATGTTTGCTAAGGAGCACCATATCCACATGCTTAGTCTTCCTCCTCACACCTCTCATAGGCTCCAGCCCCTTGACAGGACTGTCATGAAACCCTTTAAAAATGCCTACCACGAGGCTTGCTCCCTCTGGATGAGACAATATCCAAACATGAAAATCACTCTAAGGGATGTGGCTGGACTTGTGAACAAGGCATTTTCAAAAATCTGTCGAATGGAGCTGGCTCAATCAGGCTTCAAATGCACTGGGATATTTCCTCTGGACCGAAATGTGTTTGGCGATTTAGATTTTGCCCCTTCGATTGGAACTTCAAGGCAGCTTCCACAAGCAGACGCTGGTCCTTCAGGGCACCTCCCAGACGTTCAAACTGGACCTCCAAGGCAGCCTCCAGATGTAGACGCTGGCACTTCAAGGCAGCTCCCAGGCGCTCAAGCTGGACCTCCAAGGCACCTTCCAGATGAAGACGCTGGCACTTCAAGGCAGCTCCAAGACGTTCAAGCTGGACCTCCAAGGCAGCTTCCAGATAAAGACGCTGGCACTTCAAGGCAGCTTCCAGATGAAGACGCTGGCACTTCAAGGCAGCTTCCAGATGAAGACGCTGGCACTTCAAGGCAGCTCCAAGACGTTCAAGCTGGACCTCCAAGGCAGCTTCCAGATGAAGACGCTGGCACTTCAAGGCAGCTTCCAGATGAAGACGCTGGCACTTCAAGGCAGCTTCCAGATGAAGACGCTGGCACTTCAAGGCAGCTCCCAGACGTTCAATCTGGACCTTCAAGGGTTTCATTTGAAGAATCTTCTGGACCTGCAAGACTTCCATCAAAAATAGACGAACAGGAGATCCTGACAGACAAGAGAATTGCAGAGATTTTGTTGGAAGAACTATCCCCACTGCCTAGTAGTTCAAATACAAAGTTTGTAACAAGGCAAAATCGTTCGGAAAAAAGTGAAATATTGACATCAACGCCATATAAGATTCAATTAGAAGAGAAGATAATTGAAAAAGAAGTTAAGGAACAACTTGCCGCCGAAAGAAAAGCACTGAGGGAAGAGAAGCAACATAAGAGAGAAAATGGACAAAATAAAAAGCACAAAGGAAGTCTTAAAAATAAAAATGCTGGACCTAGGCCTTCAAAGGAAAATAAGGAAGTTTTGAAAAAGGCAAAAGATATAAATGTAAAAAAAGTCGCAAAAAGGCAATTACAGTTTGAAGAAAGAAGTAGGTCTGAAGAAGAAGAAACACATTGCATTATTTGTGACGAGACATTTCAAGAAAACTGGATACAATGCTCAGATTGCAAGGGTTGGGCTCATGAAAACTGTGCGCAGCTTGAGGACAGCCCTCTCTATTATAAGTGTGATATTTGTGTTGGGCACGAAGCAAAGAAGAAAAGACTTTAAATGGAAACACCAAAAATGTATTTTGAGCCAAAGAGAAACACCAACAATGTATTTTGAGCCAAAGAGATGTTAATTTTGTGACTTTGAAATTCAATCTTCTTTATTTAGACTTACGTTTATCAATTGAAAAAAATTTATGGTAAAAACAAATTTTTTTATACTTATAGTTAAGCTTTTTATAGTGTTGAAACAATTTGTAACAATAAAAGTGTGTTTTCAGGCTCCAAGTGGTTTTATTTTACCTAAAAGCAGTTGTAGTTAACCCTGTCCGATACTACCCTCCAAAAATCAAATGGGCCCAAAAGTAAGGGTTAGAAAAATTGTGGAAAAGTGATATAAACATTCATATAAGAATTATTATATTAATTATGTATATAAATAACATTTCAAACTTTGATGTTATGCATAGTAAATTATGATTTCTGTTATCACTAATTAGGAAATTGAAAAAAAGCTTAAGTGTCCGATACTACCCGACCTTCCCCTATAAGTTAATAGTTATACTTTTGCATAATCATGATAATATATCAAAAATGATAATTATTAAAAAATGAGACAATTATATTTGAAAGACATTCGATACTATAAAAGTGTTCCTGAGTTCATTATTAATAAAATGTTCCTGAGTTAAAAGCAAGCCTATTTTCATATTAAGTGACGATAATTAAAACCTAGTCAAGTGGATATAAGCCGTTAAAGTTTGATTTTTAACACCCCGTGTTTTAACATTGTTTATATGGGGAAAAGTGGTCATCCATTACGAAAAAACTAATTTCTCAGTGATTCTTCATCCAATCTCAACAAACAAGGTATCATGGAAAACTAGATAAAATGGACTTACTTTTTATGGCAATTATCTGTTTAAATTATCATTTTTCGTGAAATTTGGCATCAAAAAATTTAAATGGCCGCCATTTTGAAACGGTTCATGATATTTTGGTATACTTTTAAACGTAGATGGGGCCTAATAACATAAACATTTGTGCAAAATCTCAACGCTGTAGCTCAAACAGTTTGGTAGTTATGAATTTGTTTGTAAAAAACACATACAGACAGACAGACGGAAAACTAGGCACCAGAGACCCATGTTCCTATGGTGAAATGTGTTAGTATTGACCAAAGCTATAACGCTATACATCTGACCAGATAGTTACGGGACACTCTGTATACAGGGTGTTCAAAAAATGTGGGGCAATAACTTACGTAGTGATTCCTTGGGTCAAAATAAGCAAAAAAGTTTATATAAACATAGGTCCTTAAGTGCTTCGTTTTACGTCTGTGTGTCTGTTCATGATTTTTACATATTTAATCATATCTCACGAAGCACTTAACGTATAAATTTCAAACTTGGTATATGGGTAACCACTATTAAGAACTATTTTTGGAAAAAGTATCAAATTTCTACTTTGTACCATTTCAAAATGGCGACTGTTTTTGTTTTCATAGCTAAATATCTTAAAAACCATAAATTTTAGAAAAATAATACAAGTGACAAAAAAGTTGCAGAATTTAATATAATTAATGCTGATATTAAGATTATGATAATCGGACCACTAATAACGGATAAATTTTAACTTTTCTGCATAAAAACATGGTTCCTTAGAACATTATGTCTTATATTTGCATGTTTTTATACGGAAAATTTAAAATTTCTCCATTAGTACTGGTCCGATTCTTATAATCTGAATATCATCGTTAATTAATTAAATTTCGCAACTTTTTTGTCATTTGTATAGTTTTTCTAAAATTTACGATTTAGCTTTGAAAACAAAAAATAATCGCCATTTTGAAATGGTAAAAAGTAGAAATTTGATACTTCTTACAAAAATAGTTCTTAATAGTGGTTACCCATATACCAAGTTTGGAGTTTATACATTAAGTGCTTCGTAAGATATGATTAAATGTAATCATAAACTGACACACAGACAGAAAACGAAGCACTTTAGGACCTATGTTTATATAAACCTTTTTGCTTATTTTGACCCAAGGAATCACTACGTAAATTATTGCCCCGCATTTTTTGAACCCCCTGGTTACAGTGTGCAAAAAAGTCCCGGAACGGCTAAATATTTGCACATTCACTCCAATGTATTTGCACATTCACTCCAATGTAAAAAAAACTACTTTATGAAGTATTTACTGACTCTTGGCCCCCGGTATTTATTCACCTATATATTTATGTACCTACCCCGGATTTGAACCCCCTTGAATCGTACCCCCTGTGCTCAAATCCATTTTGACCGACCATTGAAATATACAGGGTCAATGTTCATTGATGCCGTTGACTTTTTAAATTACAGTAGTTCTAGTAAATCAATAACGCCGGCTGTTCGTTAAATTATTACCTAATATTATTCTACGAATATGTCTTATGCTACGAAAATCGTTCGTTGCACGGGTGACATAAGACTTTTATTCAAGTATTTTTCAAATTAATTAAACATTTAACGCAAGCCAAGTAAACAAGTCGCTTTTTGGTATCGTTTTTAGAGTATTGTAAATAAAACTCAAATTTTTAAGAGGGTGCTATACACATTCGCATCGATTCGCACCGATTCGCATCGATTCGCATTTTCTAGTTTCTAAGAGCCAAATGGCCGAGTGGACGTTGGTGTAAGCTATACATACACGTCGCGTCGCGTCCCAATTCGGCCGATTCGGCCGTGTATGCTCATCAGAGCATTCGAGTCGGGCCGTGCCGCGACGTGACGTTTATGTATAGCCGGTTCCATTTGATTAGACAGGTTTCATTCACTTTGAAAATGGACGCGACGTGACGTGTATGTATAGCAGCACCTTTAACAGATGAATTGAGAAAGAAGTTCAACCTCAGGTGTTAATGATCAATCCAGAATGTAATTGAACTCTACGTAGAAGGGCGGAAGTACATAACAGTTTTCTTGCCGTGTGAGGGTTTCCCGGGAGGTCAACAAACATTTTCAAATGCCCTCGGCATGCCTCGGCATTCCTAAGTGGACCTGGTTCCTCCCTTTGTAAGTGCAATTGATGGGTTTTGGACGTTTTTACTGGAAACAGTTTACTTTCTTTGATTGACACATGTTCTTCGTATTAATGAATAACTGTACCACAATTTGTTCCTAAGTACAATGGAGTTGGAAATCCTTTGCTTGCGGAAAAGTATTTCATGCTTTTAAGTGATCTATAGTAGTTCAAATTTAGACGCAAAATTCTCATGAGTCTTATGAGCTAATTTTCAGGAAGAAATAAGTCAGGAAATATTGATAAATTTATCCCTGAATCAATAATAAAATTTAAGGGTATTGCTTTCATTCTTTACTTAATAAGCCATGAAGAGCCTGCTGTACTACCCGCCATATAATGTTTAAGTCCCTTAAGAAAAATGTTATTTTCCTTGAACTATGCTTGGCTTTGAACTGAAATTACTTTTTTACCTTAAATTGTATGATATGTTATACTAGAGATCGCATATTGGTATAAATTCAATCAGAAAATATCTGGGTTTAGTTTTTGCTCATTGCTCCAATAAAACTCGTGACTGAATTTGTTTACATTTTGTTGTTATTCCGTAACCAACTTGACAACTCATAAAGCAATTGCTAATGTATAGGAGGCGTAACAGTCAAGAAGAAGTGACGGGGAATTTAAAATCCCCATTTCCCTAGATGTACCGCGACTACCTGTCCGGGCGGTTGGAGCAGTAGTGTCATTTCGAACCAAGCGAGTTGACCCTAATTAATCCGCTCTAATGATCGGAGCAGTAGTGCCATGGACAGAGAGACCAAAAATTAGTAGCAGTCGTCCCGTTCCCGAAATTTCGGCCCATCTGTAAAAGCCGTCAGTGCCCAAACTCCCCTCCTTCCCCCCCCCCCCCCGCCCCCGTAGCGACGTGGCGGCGATACACAGCTGTTGGCGGCTGCTACTTGTCTGACTGATATGCGTGGCTTTTCTATCGCTGTTTTTCATGTCCAGAAGTGAGATATTTGGGTGGAACCTTATATATTTCTAACCTGTATAAATTGACAAATCTTATGGTGTAAATATTTTCCAAATAAGACTTAGGAATTGTTTTTTACAACGACTAACTTAACGTATTGTCATAATTGTGACTTGATAAAGTTAGTCGGCTACTACTTTTTTATTTTTTGGTCAGGTAAGTTTCGTCTGCACGAAAGTTGTAGATAATGAAATGAACTTTACACTTTGTATTTAAACTATTTTTCTAGCACGTCTAGTTTTCCCAGAATCGCAGGTTGAACAGACCGGAGAGCGAGCTGATTAGTGGAGCGCGCGAAAAACCCGGGCGGCCGCGTCTTAACTCGAGCTACTGCTCCAGTTTTTCCACTTTAGGGATTTATCCCAAAGATGGGATATGGGACGATACTTGGAGAAATGAGGTATGAATTGGGAATTTTTTTTCGTGGGATATTAACTTACGTAAATTGAACACACACTGTTTTGCTCGTACACGCTGTTTCGCGCGCCTACACTCTTGTAAACAATTGTTGTTTGTGTCGATATAAGTGTATTATTCGCCTATTTATGTTTAGTTTAGTTTGATAAATTATTTATTAGTTTAAAATGTGTTTAAATAATGGTGGCCTGTAGTGTAACTTCTTGCAGAAACGACTCCCGAACTTAGAATACTATTTATTACTATTTAACTATTTATTAGAATTAGACATATAAACAACAAATGTCAGTACATGAACAAGAGGAAAATCGCCCAAAAGAATGAAAAATGGGCTAAATCACGAAAAAACTAATTTCAAACTGTTGTAAGTTACTGTTTTTCGTTAGTTTGTAAGAAAGATTTACATGTGTACTTATGTATTAAAATTGCGATATAAATCAAATTAACTCATGTTTGTTTTTTATACATCAAAGGTTTAAAGTTGTTTGATGGTAGTTATTTGTAGGATATAATGGACAATCGTAAATAATTATGATGCACATGTTATTAATTATGCCAGACCCAATGACGGGTCGGGTGTGGCGGCAGGCTCTTCGCGGGCTCGCGGCCGAAGTAGTCTCCTTTGTTCAACCTGAGTTTCTGGGAAAACTAGACGTGCTAGAAAAAAAGTTTAAATACAAAGTGTAAAATTCATCTCATTAGCTACAACTTTCGTGCAGACGAAACTCACCTGACCAAAAAATAAAAAAGTAGTAGCCGACTAACTTTTTCATGTCAATTATGACAATACAGTTAAGTTTTTCTTCATAAATAATTATTTTTCAGTCTTATATCAAACATATTTACACTGTTAGATTTATCGATTTATGCAGACTATGAAGATATACGGTTTGACGTAGACGTAATTATTTATAAGTATAGAGGAGTGTGTAAATGAGGCAAGACATACACTGGCGCGGCGCGTTCGCCGTAGTGAGTCTATCGCCGTGACGTCACAGCCACTGCCGGCTGGCATCATTTTTTGACTCCGCGCGGCGCAGCCTTCCTATTCTGTAGTCCTGAATGTAGGCGCGCGCGAAACAGCGTGCGCGAGTAGTTCAGTATCAATTTACGAAAAATACTATCCCACTCAAAGAAAAAATTCCAATTTTACCCTCATTTATTCAAGTACTATCCCATATTCCATATTTGGGATAGAAATCCCCGAAATGAAAAACACGTGAGCAGTACAGTACTCGAGTTTCGACGCGCTCGCCCGGGTTTTTAGCGCGCTCTAGTAAACCAGGTCTGTTCAACCTGAGTAAGTGGGAAACCTAGACGCGCTAGAGAAAAAGTTTTAATAAAATGTGTAAAGTTCACTTCATTAGCTACATCTTTCGTGCAGACGAAACTTACCAAAAAATAATAAAATTAGTAGCCGACTAACTTCTTCAAATCTCAATAATGAAAATACGTTGTTTTTCGTTTAAAAATTATCCATAAGTCTTATCTAGAACATAATTACATTGTTATATTCGTCAATTTATGCAGATTATAAATATATATGGTTCGACCCAAATATCTCACTTCTGGACAGATAAACAGTGATAGAAAAGCCGCGCGTATCAGTCAGACAAGTATAGCGGCCGCCAAGAGCTGTGTACCGTCGCCTCGTCACTAAGGGGGGTTTAGGCATCGTCGGCTTTAAGCTGAGACCAAAGAATTGGCGCAGCCCATTCTGTAGTCCTGGGTGAACCCTCCCGCTGCCTAGCCAAGATTCAATCAAAGAATGCCGCCGCCACAGCCGCGCCATTTACCGCTTTCCCTGCTGTTTTGTAACTTTTATATCCTGAGAAAATTTGGCGAAGGTTCTAATTTGGACCTAGCCCATTGGTTATTGGGCTATTAATTTACTTTTTAAGATTTTTATTCATATTTTAAAAAAGGAAATACCAATACCGCCTCAAATTAAAAAATTATTCTGTTTCTACCCCAAAAAATATTATTCATGACTAAAAAAATAGAAAGTTGTATATATAAAATTTTATTAAGTGATGAAGTCAGTATCGTTGAATTTAAGGTAATTTTATAGCATTTCTATACGTTAAATATGCATTTTAGCGAATTTCCCCTATAGGGAAGAAGCTATTACCGTAGGTCTCATGGTAAGACCTAAGCCCGAGACCATGATAACTTTTCGTTTTGGGGCCACCAGAAGCAAAAAACACCATTCGTTCGAATTTTTATATATCTATCTATCTATCTATCTATCTATCTATCTATATATATATATATATATATGTGTCTGTAAGCACGATAGCGGCCGTAAATATGGTCCGATCTTAATGAAATTTGGTACAGACATGTAAAGTGGTAATCAATTGGACGAGTTCGTGAACCAGCCCGATCGGACCATTGGAAGGGGGGGTAAAGGGGGATAAACCCCCTCAAAAATGGGTTTTTTGAGTTTTTTACATAGAAAAATAAAATTAATCAAATTTTTGTTGGCACCATTGAATTCAGCTCAAAAAAACAAACAATTTAGTATCTTGAATCATTGCTCTATCTCCATTGGTTACCGAGATATTGAAAGTGGTAAACACAGTACGTTGTCCCAATGTTAACCTTATGGGGAATAAGTAAAATTCTATATCTCGCTTATTTCTCAACATATCTTAATAAAACTTGGTTTGTGGCTTCATCTAGACGAGATCTAATGTATTTTAGTCTAAAACCCCCGAAATTTCCATTTTTGAGGCAGCAAACCTGCATAATCATTCCCCATGTTATCCTTATGGGAAATAAAAAAATTCTATATCTTCCTTATTTTTTAACATTTCTTGATAAAACTTGGTACATGGCTAGTCGAGATCTACTAAACAATGAATTAAAACCAACCAGTTTTAACATACCTGTAGCAGCTAACCTGCATTCTCATTCCCCATGTTATTCTTATGGAGATTACAAAACATGACAAATTTCGCTATGTTGGATTGAATTGTGTTCTTTTGCACTTGAAATTCGCTTAGTATGCAGGTCTGCTGCAACGGGTGTATTCTTAGTTATGTTTGTTATATAACGTTACTAAAATTATACAATTCCGTTTAAGAAATTAAATTTTGCATCTT
The DNA here is from genome assembly GCA_035578135.1 of Flexamia atlantica. Taxonomy (NCBI): domain Eukaryota; kingdom Metazoa; phylum Arthropoda; class Insecta; order Hemiptera; family Cicadellidae; genus Flexamia; species Flexamia atlantica. The sequence continues at coordinate 38,388,492 of JAQJVK010000001.1, forward strand.
TGTTGTGCCTTGATAGTATTTTTACTTCAATCATACGTTCTCATTCTAGGTACTTTGCCGGTTACGGTGTTCGGGCCAGCTTGAAGCAGTTTGATTGCGACGACTGCAGAAAAGAGTTAATCATGGCTCCATCGGCTGCCGACACCGAAGAGTCCCTCATCAGGAATCGAAAATACCGATGCGATACATCGAACCTCATGTATCCACAATAGTATTCAAGTATGAAAGTATGTCGAAAATGTAAACAATTTGTGACGTTTTTTGAGGACAGGAAACATGATATAACCTGCCGCTAGGACAAAAATACATCTTGACTAATCAGAGGGAGAATATTGCTGACACCTCATATAGGCTATATTTTCACCCAATAGGCCATTGAGCTTGCAGAACCGGATATGGGTATAAGATTGCCGTCACAAGTTTTGGATACACTAAAGGCAAAAAAATAGGATAAGATAAAAATATTCATGGGTGTAATTTCAGCATTTTGTTTGGGGAGAAGATTTTAAGACCTCTGCTCTATAGCTCAATTTTAAACCCCCTCTCCTTGAAAATGTGTTTACGCTGAGTTTGGTTGAAAAAGCTTTGCCAAATGACGGCCGAGAAATTTCCGAGGGATTTACCGAAAGCGATACCGTTCTCAGGCCACGAGCCTAACCTAGCCAAGAGCTGTTTTTTATTACCAAAATATTACCGAGAAATTTGCCAGCCGCTGTAAACCTTAAGTGAGATGTTCACCAGATTTCTCATATTAAATTTCCAACGTTTTTCTACCTTTCCAGACCATTGAGGGGGGAAAATCCAGACTAGTGAAATCAGCAATGTAGCTTTTAAACAAAAATAACTTGAGCACTATCTTTGATGTAAAATGCAGGCCAGCAGATTTACCGGCCGCGATCTGTCAAAGGATTTACAACCCGCAATGCGACCGAGAGATTTTCCAGCCGCGGTACAAACTATCGCGATTTGACAGCCACGACAATTGATTGATACGACCGACAGATTTGCCAGCTGCGGTATAAATGACAGATTTTCCGGCCGCAATGTGGTCAGTAGATATGTCAAAACAGCGAGAGACTTGTCGGTCGCGAAACGAGAAATATGCCTGTAAGCTTCTACATAAACGACAGATTTTCTAGCCACGATAAGGCCAGTAGATGTTACGGCCATGAAAAGAACGAGAGGCTTGCTTTTGTCGGCCGCAACGCGACCTCCTAAAAACGGACGTTTGGTCACTTTGGCCCTGGGGGCCCGCACCACTGAGTGAGCCTAGGGGCCCAAAAGTCCTAAATCCGGCCCTGATGTCCCCGTCATGCCTCCTGGGCAACGTGAAGTTTAAATTCAATATAATTTGATCAGTTATAATCAGTTTATCAAATAACTCTATTATATCTGATTATATGGGATATGAGATGTAAAGTAGCCTCAATATTTACATTACTTCACGGCAGAAGATACACGTCATGTACACGCATTCATTATAATTTTCTAAGTGTACGTGTATAAAGTTAAAACCATTCAGAAAATTAAGTATGTTATGCAGAATTAAATTTAACTAATTATTTAAAATCGTATTAATAAGAAGTGGCTATGTAAAAAAATTAGTAAAAAAGATTTCCACTTCTCCCATTGATTAAAATGACAAACTCAGTGTTACATATGATTAATATAATTTGATAGAATAATAAAACTAATATATAATGTAAGGTGTATATAATAAAACAATTTAATAAAAATATGAAATAGCGTTCGATAAAAAGGAAAAAATGAACATCAATCAGTTCAATCTCCATATGAGTAAGCGAGTCGGGTAAGGACGGAGCAGTGTTGCAAGGAACGGATCCACGATGATATAGTTTCCCTCTCCCTCGCGCCGAGTACCCTCTCTCTTCCTCCTCATGAAGTAGCCGATGGATTTCTCGCGCACCTCAGCCACATTGCCCAAGCTTTCTAGTTCTGCCACATGAGCGCCACCGGCCCGCGTCAAAAATGACTCACCAGAGCGAAGTTCTGCTGATATCCGATGGAGCGCAGCACGGTCGTTCCATCGACATCGGAAAGCACTGTGTGAGACATCTCCTTTGAATCCCTTTATCTATGATAATACATACTTAATTTGAAAAGCCCATCAGTAATATTTTAAGTTGCGCAAGAGAACTTCCAGTTGCAATATTGCATCAGAATTTTTTCTTTACTGCAAGTGCCATACTAAACAGATGTTCGTTAGCTATGTTTTCAGCACAGCTGGATTTGATGCTTAAGTTCGTAAGAAGATAATAGTTTGTTTACTTTCGTTTTGGCCAACTTAGGTGACTCCTACTCTAAAGAGTTTGCACTCCCATGTTAACTCGGTGGTAAGGGAACAGTAGCGCTGTCTGATAATAGTGCCATAGATAAAGGGATACTAAGGAGATGTCTCACGGGATACCGGGCGGTGAACTCAGTCTGCTAGAACGTTCAGGCCGCTGGCCGACGTAGTTGACAACGCTCCCGCCGCAGCGCTGTTGAGGCTGTTCCAGTGATTTTTGTACTAGTTGTTTTATCGTAACAGATATATGAAAACCAGTTACCACTACGCATCTATTACATTGCTTGAAGTGCGATTTAGATTCCACCGCAACGCCGTCGCTCGGCCGTTTCAATGGAGCTGTTTGAAATCGAAATGTAGACTAATTGGAGAAATACAATGTAATTTATTGTTAGAAATTCTTTTTTCCTGTTATAATAAAATGTTAAGAACTTAAAAATGAGACTTGATTATTTTTAATCCTCAGTATGTGGCGATTAAAATAATTAAGTTTCATGGCTGGCTGCATGCCATTTATTGTATTCTTAAAGAAAAACTGTAGCAATAGTGCGCTGTAGTAAGTTCAAGAAATGGAAAATAAAATTAATGATCTAAAAACTGTTTGATACTTAATTTCTTCCATTACAAAATTTGTAAATTAGAGACCCCCGTATAATTAAACGCCTTGGTGTGTGGTGTGTTGTATTGGGGATCGGGGGGGAGTGAGTTTTGTTAGAGTATCCCGTTTTTATTTGGAAATAATCTGGTCACCCTACTCCTAAGGCCACGTATTCGTAGAAACTCGTGACGCCTAAAACTCTTGAGCCGGCCCCGTTACTGTACTCTAGCTTAAACCAGTTACAGTTTAAAATCCATCTATCGGAACATCTCCCAAATTTTGATATGGTCATATCCTGTCTCACATCGGCTCATTCTTTTTTCAGCACAGAACCCACTCACATACACCAGCAAGCTCAAAAATGTTTAATTATGTGGCCACTGCGCCCCGATGGCACTAATATTGTTCCTAGTTCAAATGAACTTAACCCCCTTAAGCACATTATAAATTAGGCATCTCTTCATTATTTAATTAGGAAATCATATTTCTTATAAAATCGTAATAATACACTGAAAGGTCAAGGCCACGATTATTGAAAAGGCCCGTGTTGGAAAGGGAGCCTTTATACTTTTGATAATGATTGAAAAACAGTAGCAATTTAAAATGTAATTTCTTGGCCATTATTAGTTTATGCGAAAAGTGACAAGTGAAAGTTGATGAACGCCATTCAAAGAGAGCAGTGTATGCCGAATATTTATGATTACATATTAATATTATTGTTGAAGGGTAAAAATACATGAAACATCAGCATAAAAATAATTGTGAAAACATATAAAGCAACGTGCATACATCCATCTATCCCAGTTAAATATTAGCAAAGAACAGTGAGGAAATTCCATAATCCCACGCCACCAACAGGGGGTGGAGGGGCGACCAATCACAGCCCACAGGCGAGGAGCGGCGGCAGCGGCACTGAGGCGGCTCCTTTGAGACCGCAGCCCGCAGCCAGAACTAAAGAACGGCAGTAGTTTTGGGTGGCGCGGCGCGGCGGCGCCGGCGGTCACCTTGATGATGGCAGTTTCCCGTTGAAACTCAAGGCCGGGCGGTTTTCCGACTTTATCGGATCTCTTTTGACAGCTAATTATTTGGATCATAATTGTTGACATTCTACGTATTTAAATTCTATCTAGAAACGTAAATCACACTGTATAAAATTCATAGTTTTTTTCGATCAGTTCATTTAGGTTTGTAATAAACATTTTAAAATTTTTGTTCTAATACCATTTACAAATTTACTGGATTAGAATAAAAATTATAAAACCGTTTCTACTTAAAATAAAATCTATATACTTAATACAATAAGGGTTTTCTCTGTTACATCCCTTTTTCAGCCGTCGTACTTAACCGATTTTTACGATTTATATCTCATTGTAAAGCTTATAATGTACATTAGATAAATTTACATTAATTTGAAATGGCGACCTACCCAGGTAGGTCTTTTAAGCCAAGTATGGATGACAGATGAGTGAAGGATGATTGTAACGCGATCGTGTAGTCTTGTTACTGACTAAGGCCGACATGTTCCTCAGCGCACCTTTCGCCGGCGACTGATAGTTAAAATGACCTTACGGCTTCGACCCCCAAGCCTTTGGTTTATTTCTAGAGTGCACTTTCAACGCTCCAGTGCTGACCAACTTGAGTTATAACGGCTTTAAAATGTGATTGTAATTTAACAGCTGATTACCTTCGGAAAATAGTTTTATTAACTTTGGGTTAATAAAACTGCGCAATTAGCGCATGGGCCCCCTAATATTTTTTATTTGAAGACAGTTTGCTATCGGCACATTTTACGATTATACATTAAGTTTTCAAAAAATGATTTATAATCATAGATACGTTTTAATACATTTATTGATTTTATTAGAGCATACACTGTGTTTATTCATTTAAAACAAACCATTTCAATTAAGTCAAGTAATTAAGTGTTGTTAGTGGATGTGCTGTAGAGAAATGAGTTGTAATCAGCCAATCCGTATGTGACATGGTTGTTACTGCATTGAAGACGTCCAAAGCCTATTAAAATGATTTCCAGCTTCCTCCCAATTTTCGGGAGCTTCAAGTCTAATTTGCCTGGGCTATAATTAAAAGTATGTCATTTTATCGTATTTTTTAATAATGAAGTATATTAAACAATTGAAAAAATTGTAAACTATTTCAAATAATATTACGATATCATAAACGTTTTATTCCTTACAATTATTTATACTTGACCTCGAGATCTGCGGTGCTTCTTCGGGGAGAAGCATTTGGGGGCGTTTGGTGACCTTGGCTGCCTTGTCTATGACTACTCAAAATACGGCCGTTTTCGTGGAAACTCCGCGGACACGTGGTGAACCTGACACCCCGCTCCAAATTTACCCACTTCACCATCCCTCATTGGTTCTCACATCCACACACCTGTGCCTGTGATTCGCCATTTTCAGAGCATAGTTTAACGGATACAGTCAGAGTTCTTACTCTCGCTCCGCTATTCAGATACTGATACTGTGGTGTTATCTATTGTTATTTTAATGGATATTTATTATTTCCGCTAACTGTAAATATTGTGCAGTTATTAGTGTTAGTTGTCATAAAGTTAGTTGTTTTTTTACAAACTTTGTTCACCTGTCTCAAGACAACACACTTGTTCTTTAGTATCAGGTAAGTGAACATTTTACACTACTACAATTTATGCGATTCTATATTTACGTGAATAAAATGTAGCTAAGAACCTAATCTCCAGACCTTATTGAATATTGAATTTTAACTTTAAAACTGAATAAAAAATTTCAAACGACAAAAAAGCTGCAAAATTTAACCGTAGCGTTTTACTGTTCTTTTACAAAATGTAGACTACTACACGTTTAATAAGACGATTCAATTGCAAATAACGAAGATATTTTAAATTGTATGCATATCTCAAAAATTTACTTAAACCATAATCAATATGGCTCTTAAAGCGCACATAAATTTTAACGTTTATTGAGTGACATTTTGGCGCGCGCAATATACTTACTTTGGCCGGAATGTTAGATTTTCCTTTTAGCCAATGATGTGGCATAAACTATTAATAATTTTAATAATATCTGTACATTAACAATATTATTTTCATTCAACCAAAACTTTTAACTTAATTTTTAGTGAAGATAAAAAATAATTTTTTTTAAAGAAAGGCCTAGAGCGGCCGCTCTACTCGCTCCACCCTAAGAATTATTATTAAAAACGTATTTAGTGGTTGATTTGGGAATACAGACGGTACTTCAAAAATTGTGTGTTTAAAATTGCTTCATTTGATTAAATATATTTATTCTTTAAGCAAAATAAAGGAATTTTGCAGTCCTTTTTTAAAATTTACCGCAATGTATCTTAAGAATGTGTTCAAATAAACGCTTTCGTAATCGCAATAAACACTCTACAACTCTTAATCGTTATATAAAATAAAATTTATTTTTTTATTTTTCTACCTGACACTGCGCAGCGTGTGTTTTAATTAGTATGTTCTCGTAGGTAGTAACCCTCTTAAGGATTTCACGCCTAAAAGTTATTTTTATTTTTAGGCTAAAATAAAGATGACCAGTGTTAAGAAGCATAGCAAGAATGTGTGTTCCTTCGCCGCGATAAAAAAACACCGTGTGTGTCTCGGGCCTACGGGTGAGCGGCATTTTTACCGCGCGTTAAAGAACGCCGTGTGGCCCGAGACACACGGCCTTTTTTTAACGCGCGATAATTTTTCCGCCGCCGCCGACGAAATGACGTTCGTACACACCTGGCGGTAAAAAAACGCCACGGAAAAAATATCGCCAATCATGGTACCATTTTAATTTTGAGAGACGACGGTGGGTGTTTACCAAATGCATTTTACCATATGATGATCACAGAACTCCTGACGTCATCAACACGATACAATGTTTACAGTGTCTTGCCGTCTGACCAAGGCCACACTAGTGTGGCCTTGGTCTGACCATGGCGGCGGTAAAAATCCGCCAAATGTGTACGCTCCCATTTAATTGCACACGCCACTGTGATGACAAAGCGGACAAAAACCGCTTTCGAGCGGCGTCAAAACTACCGCCAGCGGCAATATTATCGCGCGGTTTTTTTCCGCCCTGTGTGTACGCGTCCATTTAAATCAATGCAATTTGGGCGAGCGGTTTTTTTAACGCGCAATCGCGCGATAAAAAAACGCCGTGTGTGTCCCGGGCCGTAGTTTTGACGCCGCTCGAAAGCGGTTTTTTGTCCGCTTTGTCATCACAATGGCGTATGCAATTAAATGGGAGCGTACACATTTGGCGGATTTTTACCGCCGCCATGGTCAGACGGCAAGACACTCTAAACATTGTACCGTATTGATGACGTCAGGAGTTCTGTGATCATCATAATATGATAAAATGCATTTGGTAAACACCCACCGTCGTCTCTCAAAATTAAAATGGTACCATGATTGGCGATATTTTTTCTGTGGCTTTTTTTACCGCCACGTGTGTACGAACGCCGATTTCGTCGGCGGCGGCGGAAAAATTATCGCGCGATAAAAAAAAACGCCGTGTGTGTCTCCGGCCTTTGTATCCCCGGCCGTGCCACGATTGGCGATATTTGTCCGTGGCGATTTTTTTAACGCCACGTGTGTATGAACGCCGATTTCGTCGGTGGCAGCCGAAAAATTGTATTATATTTTATTAATTAAGTGAGAGTGATATTATTCCATCCTACAGTTTGATTTAATCTTCTTAAAATAACAAAGAAATGTTTTGCATGCTTTAAAAAACTGGTACTTGTCTTTCTCTCTATGAATACTTATTGTATTTGTAACATATTTATTTTTTAATACAACCACATTGGTAGCTATTTATTGAAGGTGATTTAATGTGATGGAAGCCTCAAAACTGGCCCTGCCTATGAGGCTCCTAATTTGTTCATTACAAAACTGTTTATCATATTTTTATTTTTAAATTATCTAAATGCAAAGGAATATTTTTTGTTTTTTTGAAAAATATTTGTTTGTTTTGTGCTTATTTTGCATTTTTTCTGTATGTACTACAGTTTTAAGTTAATTTATTTGGCAAATCGTTATTAAGTTGTAATAGTATATAGTATTTGTTTATTTTTGGTTTTTTTTGGATATGTACTGTAGTTGTAAGAGAATTTGTTTGAATCTGTAAAAAATTGTATATGTTTTGTGATGAATAAAGCTTTATTTCATTCATTCAAAATTATCGCGCGATAAAAAAACCCCAGTGTGTCTCTGAATTAACCATGGAAAAAGTTACATACAATGATGATTTAAAAAAGATCAATTTAAATGCATTAGTAAAAAAGCAAAGAATGTTTCCAACGTTATCTCGTTAAATACTGACTTAACCCTTTTGCCGCCAATGACGTATGCGAATTAGCGCGCGAAGGCCGCCGAGCGCCAAGTCAGCTGATCAGCTGAGGGTTGTCAAACCCACAGCTTAAACGGTGACTCGATACCGCCACTGCCAAATCAACCAAATTTGCTTATGTCTGCAAAAGCTAGAGCTATAATTTATTTTGTTCGTCTTTAAATTCTCTAAAAGGCGGGCGCTCGAAACGTTTTTGTTAATTTTAAAAAGTTTATAAAGCTTGCTAATTTTATTCCAGTTAAAAAATCAAAACTAATGTATTTCATCACATTGTATTTATTTTATCACTAATGTAACGATCACATTGACAAAGTTTGCTCAAAATTATCATCTGGCATTTTTGTTTTAAGATCACTTTCCAAATTCTGCCCAATTCAGGTACTGATGACGGCATACTACGGTATTATCTTCCCCCATATTTTTTACGGAGTAGCACTGTGGGGACATTGTTCAAATACCGAATTTCAAAGAGTATTTAGGCTGCAAAAAAGGCAGTGAGAATAATCTCCAAATTAAGTCAGAGAGAGTCGTGTAAGCCTTCGTTCAAGGATCTAAATTTGTTGACACTTCCCTGCCTCTCCATTCTAGAAACAACAATGTATTATATGTCAAAATGTGCCTTAACGCAAGACATACACCAATACATCACTCGAGGCAGGGAAAACTTCAGAATCGCTCAGCATAGAACGGTGGCTTTTGAGCACCTCCATTCACAGAGAGGTGTTCATTTCATCAATAAATTGCCACCATCTATAAAAAATTCTTATTTCCGAAGCATTTTACAGTTCAAACGAATTTTTAAATTACCAATGGGGCAACCAAAGCTTATAGAGACGGGGCCTCCAACCAATTGGCGATTGAATGGCTGAGTGAATGTTAACAAACATGTATGTAGGCCTATAAAAGGTGAGCGCGAATTGAAAATTTTAGTCATATTGCGTTATGTGCAATAGGTTTGACCTTTGCAATACAATTTGTCAGTAATTATCTGACTGCAATAAAAATATTTATTATTATTATTGTTTGGCTGCCGCCGTTTTCTCTCTCTTCTTTTGCGTTTTCGAGCGCCCGCCTTTCTCTGACTCCCCCTTGCCACCACCCGGAGCGGCGCTCCGCGCCGTCCCCCCAAAACCAGCGCGCCCTTGGCGCCCCGTGCGGGCGCACGGGCCGCACGGGCCACGAGCCGCTACAGGACACATATCAAAGGACATCGAAAGCTCAGAACTTCTGACTGAACTAAAAGTGTTTAGGGAAATGATACCGATTGATGTTGACAATCCCGTGAAAGTGTTAAAATACTTGAGCAAAATTGGAAACCCTTTCCCCAACATTCAAATAGCGTACAGAACTTTACTAACTATTCCCATAACTGTTGCTAGTGCGAAACGAAGTTTTTCGCGATTGTAACTAATCAAAACATATTTGAGAACAACCATATGTCTCAAGATGCGGATGCGGGAGCGGGTGTATCGTCTTTGGCAACCCTGTCTATTGAACGTGAGATTGTAAATGAAAGAACTTTGATAACCTTGTACACGAATTTGCCGAAAGGAAGGTAAGGAGGGTTAGCTTTTATTAGTTGGATTTAAATAAACATATTCATATTAAATTTGTTTTCTTTGCAGTCCTCTACGTCTCCCAATCAAAAATCATAACTGTACTACTATGGGCTGATTTTCATAATCAAAATCTTAAAAAAGAAGTTAATGTTTGGCAATTATAGTTATGTTAATAGTAATAATAATCAGTAATCTTTTTCTTTATATGAGTAACTGGTGAAATAAACATTGTTACATAAGCATTGTTGTGGTGAAGAAGCTCTATGGCAAGACTCGTTCGGTAATATTGTATTTTCACTAGTTTTTCTCATAAGTACTACTCTCTTCACTCACCAGCCTCGATAAAATATTTGACTGATTGCAACTGACTCTGGCAGTACTTTTGTCTGTGTTTTTTCGCCGCAAACAAGGTTAACCATATTAATCAATGATCTTTGTCACTACTTTTAAATTCACAATTCATATTGTAGGCCATTTAGGCCTAATACCAAGTAATTAGTGATTAAAAAAATAAAAAGTAGCACTAACTGAAAGATAAAATCCATTGCAATGTATGCTGAAGCGCTAAGCACTGTAGGCCTATACCGGTATTTTAACACACGTCTACGCTCAACTTGGAAGGGCCCCGCAATTGCTAGGGCCGGCCCTGTAAACAGTGATAGAATAGCCGCGCGTATCAGTCAGACAAGTATAGCGGCCGCCAATAGCTGTGTACCGTCGCCATGTCACCAAGGGGAGTTAAGGCATCGTCGGCTTTTGGCTGAGATCGAAGAATTGGCGCAGCCCTTCTATTCTGTAGTCCTGGGTGAACCCTCTCGCTGCCTAACCAAAATACAATCAAAGAATGCCGCCGCCACAGCCGCACCGCGCGCCGGTAGCCGCGCTATTTTCCGCTTTCCCTGCATGCTGTTTTGTAACTTTTATATCCTGAGAAAATTTGGCGAAGGTTCGTATTTGGACCTAGCCCATTGGTTATTGGGCTATTAATTTTTTACAGATTTTTATTCATATTGTAAACAAGGAAATACCGCCTGAAATTAAAAAAATATTCTGTTACTACCTAAAAAAATATTATTAATGACAAAAAAAGTAGTAAGTTGTATATATAAAATTTAATTAAGTGATGAAGTCAGTATCGTTGAATTTAAAGTCATTTTATAGCATTTCTGTACGTTAAATATGCATTTTCTTAGTTATTTTTGTTATATAACTTTACTAAAATTATACACTTCCGTTTAAGAAATTAAATTTTGCATCGATGTTGTGCCTTGATAGCTTCTTTACTTCAATCATACGTTCTCATTCTAAAGTTCCGGCCAAATCATTATGCGGGTGGCGAAAAATGGAAACTCCAGCTGTATAAAAGACTTGATGTTTAAGACACCTCCGCTCCTCTACATAGTTAAGTAGTTGAACATATTTCCAACAGATAGAAGCACATTTACTTGGCTATATTTAGATAACTTACTCAGCTGATTTGGAGAACATAAACAAAGAGCATAACCGTCTATAACTTCAGATGGGTAAATGATTGGCCAAAAACATATTTTGAACGTCAGCAGCGCACTCACTCACCCGCCTAATGATTTGGCCGGAACGATAGGTACTTTGCCGGTTACGGTGTTCGGGCCAGTTTGAAGCAGTTTGATTGCGACGGCTGCAGAAAAGAGTTAATCATGGCTCCATCGGCTGCCGACACCGAAGAGTCCCTCATCAGGAATCGATAATACCGTTATGATACATCGAACCTCATGTATCCACAAGATGAGACGGTGGAAGTAGTGGATGCTGCACTCTCAGTTTTGGACTCCGTGTTGAAAAAGAACATGCATCGTCCCAACTTCAAACAGGCAGTCCTATTAAAAACCAAAAGAAGAATTTTTAAGATGCATCCCTTTTAAGATGCATCCCTATTGGCTAAAATGCAATACGGAATGCTTCAAACACCGGGAATGCATCTTAAACAAAATCCTGGTTGCCAAAATTAAAAGAGGTTTGCAGGCCATGTCCCAGAATCTGCGGCAACCCGGTGGGAAGTACGGCGGTTACTGGGAAAAAATGATGAAAATCAATAACAAATGAATTGATCCCTTATTTAATATGAAGTACCTGGTGGACCGAGCCTTGCTCGGTGTTATTTCATGTTTACGAGTTCATCCAGTTACTATAAAATATTTCAATGTCATAAAATTGATAAATGGAAACATTTTTTATTGCTCCATGGACTCTTCATCCCAATTGCTGTATTTTCCCTTGATGGCTGTAGATTCCAAACAGCTGTTATGATTACTTCATTTGTTTACACTTTCCTTGTTTATTTTCGTTGCCATCTCGGCAACTCATAAGGCCAATGTTAAAATTTTACAACTTTAAAATTCGATTTATTACGTTAATAGATTTTCTCTGGCCAAGTAATCTGCATAAAAGACGTTTTTGAGTCATAAATAGCTTATTTCCAGACTTAGAAGGAAATCCTCGGAGCCGTTTTTGAGATCTTTGTGCAAGCATACAAGCAAGCACGCACGGCCGGACGATAACATTGCTCATATAAGAGTATAGGAGATAGGATAAGTAAATAATTCAAAATTCACAAACTCAAAATTGATTATATTATCTTTAACATTAATTGATTCTATTCTCTTTGATGTTACAGTATTTTTTTGCCAAGTTTAACTGTGGCCACCAGTCATTTTTTTATAAATTAGTAATTCAAAAAATAAAATTTATAATTAAAAACTAAAATATTGATTCTGTTGTCTTTAATGTTTTTTTTTATTACCAAGTTTAACTGTGGCCACTAATCAAAATTTTTGGGAGACGAAAGCGGCGTTATCTATGTCCCCATCATGTCTCCTGGGCAACGTGAAGTTTGAATTTAATATAATTTCATCAGTTATAATCAGTTTATCAAATAACTCTATCAAATCTGATTATATAGGATATGAGATGTAAAGTAGCCTAGTAGCCTCAATATTTACATTACTTCACGGCAGAAGATACACAACATGTACACGCATTCACTATAATTAATTGTAATTAAGTGTACGTGTATAAAGTTAAAACCATTCAGAAAATTAAGTATGTTGTGCAGAATTAAATTTAACTAATTTCAAATCTTATTAATAAGAAGTGACTATTAAAAAAAATAGTAAAAAAGATTTCCACTTCTCCCATTGAATAAAATGAGAAACTCAGTGTTAAGTATGATTAATATAATTTGATATAATAATATATATAATGTAAGGTGTATATAATAAAACTATTTAATAAAAATATGAAATAGAGTTCGATAAAAAGGAAAAAAATGAACTTCAATCAGTTCAATCTCCATATGAGTAAGCGAGTCGAGTAAGGACGGAGCAGTTGCAAGGAACGGTTCCACGACGAAATGGTTTCCCTCTCCCTCGCGCCGAGTTCCCTCTCTCTTCCTCCTATTGAAGTAGCCGATGGATTTCTCGTGCACCTCAGCCACATTGCCCAAGCTTTCTAGTTCTGCCACATGAGCGCCACCAGCCCGCGTCAAAAATGACTCACCAGAGCGAAGTTCTGCTGATATCCGATGGAGCGCAGCACGGTCGTTCCATCGACATCGGAAAGCACTGTGTGAGACATCTCCTTAGTATCCCTTTATCTATGATAGTGCTACGAACTAAAAATATCGGTGCGATATATCGATGGTCGTCGATGCAATATATCGATCGTTGTCGATGCGACATATCGATCGTCGTCGTCTGCTTTGTTTATATTTTCGTTTTCTTGTTTTGTTTGCTAGACTTTCAATTTTAGTGACTTTACCGATTTGTTAAGTTTAAATTGATTAAGTACGTTTGTCGCAAGTGCAAGTTGTTTCGCGAAATACCGTACTGTACTGAGTGATTCATGTGGTGCTTAAAGCGATTGATAGAAAATAAATACGTAGATGTTTACACAAAAGCACTTAATAAAAATTAATTTAGTTAATTTTTATTAAGTGCTTTTATGTAAACATCTACGTATTTATTTTCTATCAATCGCTTTAAGCACAATATGAATCACTCAGGACAGTATTTCGCGAAACAACTTGCACTAGTGGCAAACGTACTTTAGGTATTTTCCCACAATCAAATTAATTCCAATTCGTTTTGGTTGTGTACACGTCGTGACAGAAAATCAGGGGAAACGGAATAGGAAGTTAGCAGATCGTTATCGTGGTTTTGATTGGCTGAGTCAATGAAGAAGAAGAAAACCATGTTTTTACAACATCTAACTCAAGTGCTTCGAACTAACCTGCTCCAATAAGCTTACCACTTGGCACCGGTCTGACACTTAAATGGAGCCAAGTGGTAAGCTTATTGGAGCAGGTTAGTTCGAAGCACTTTAGTTTTCTTCTTCTTCACTGAATCAGCCAATCAAAACCACGATAACGATCTGCTAACTTCCTATTCCGTTTCCCCTGATTTTCTGTCACGACGCGACGTGTACACAACCAAAACGAGTTGGAATTAATTTGAGTGTGGAAAAATACCTAAAGTACGTTTGCCACTTGTGTAAGTTGTTTTGCGAAATACTGTACTGCGTGATTAATTTGTGCTTAAAGCTATTGATAGAAAATAAATACGTAGATGTTTACATAAAAGCACTTAATAAAAATTAACTAAATTAATTTTTATTAAGTGCTTTTATGTAAACATCTACGTATTTATTTTCTATCAATCGCTTTTAAGCATATTGTATAACCCTTAACCCTATTTTTCCTCGACTAGTTGGCGATTGGGACCCTCTGACAAAAGAAGGAGTCTTTTGCGGCATCACCGAGTGTGATGGCCCCTCATGCTGAGGACAGCATGGACTAAAGGTGGAGGGAGTGTGACGACCCACCCTAAAAACTGTATTTTATGGACAGCTCCTTAAATTAGGACACCACATATATTATTATGATTAATGGTTTGTTGAAGGTAGACCTGGATCTACATTTTTCTGTAAAATCTCAGGAACTGTACTAAAACTTAAAAATCCTTTGCGCTTCTTTGCACTTTTCAATGCCTTTTCATCCTTCATGCATGAAAGGATTGCCAGCCCTAGTTTATTAATATTGAGCCCAGAGACTGACATTGGGTCTCTTGGACAATTGTACACAAAGTTATTAAACTAAAATCAAGTACGCAGTAAGGCACTCATGTGGGAATGCTGATGGTCAGCATGATTCACTTGGGTTAAGCTGCGTCAGTAGTTCGTTGCCGCTGAGCCTAGAAACAGTCAGTCGAAGAGTTGACTCGGGAAGTGCGTGTGCGCTGTCCGCGCCGCGTCGCGCTGCGCCGCCGCCGCCGCGCGTCGGTCGGCCCATGCCGCAGTTCGCGTTCTCTGCCCCCAAAATTAATTAGGCCTCTAATTAGTAATCTGAAGTTTTGTAAATGTTAAATGCTCACATGTTAATTTGAAGTTAAACAGTTAAATTGTTTTAATACAGTTAGATTTACTTGAAGCCACGTGCGTCATTATTTGAGCTCCCAACCGGCAAATAATGCGTAAATATCTTGGCTACTGGCACACTTGTAGATTCAAATCGTGCACTATTGCAGAATTAAGGTATGATAAGACTTCTCTTAACTGTGTAAACTATTAAATTCAAGTGAAAAGGCTTAGGAACTGTACTAAAACTTAAAAATCCATTGCACTTCTTTGCACTTTTCAACGCCTATCATAAACCTACTGCAATTTACAAAGTTTAAATAAGGTTTTAGAAGTAGGCCTTAATTCGAGGATCTGGCTTGTCTATACCTACTAGGCTGTATTTAAAAAATACAAAATAATTATGATCTGGTTGAACTCAACTTTCACAAAATTTACTACTATTTATATATATATATATTTATATATATATATATACACCCCCGTTGCAGCAGACCTGCATACTCAGCGAATTTCAAATGCAAAACAACATGTTTCAATCCAACATGGCGAGATTTAACATGTTTTTGTAAGCTCCATAAGAATAACATGGGGAATGAGTATGCAGGTTTGCTGCTACAGGTATTTTAAAACTGGGTGATTTTAGTTCAATATTTAGTAGATCTCAACTAGAAGAAGACATTTACCAAGTTTTATCAAGATATGTTGAGAAATAAGCGAGATATCGAATTTTACTTATTTTCCATAAGGTTAACATAGGGACAACGAACTGTGTTTACCACTTTCAATATCTCGGTTACCAATGGACATAGAGCAGTGATTCAAAATACTAAATTATTTGTTTTTTTTAGCTGAATTCAATGGTAGTAACAAAAATTGGATTATTTTTATTTTTCTATGTAAAAAACTCAAAAACCCCATTTTTTGGGGGGTTTACCCCCCTTTACCCCCCCCTTCCGGTGGTCCGATCATGCTGGTTTACGAACTCGTCCGAGTGATTACCACTTTACATGTCTGTTCTAGAAGCCAAAGCAGCTGTGAAAATAAAAACTGCTCTTTTCAAAAAGTCAATTATAAGTGCTGCAGTCTTTGGTTTACCTGAAGAACTATTTCAGAGCTTGACCATATGTTCAGATTGTAAACAAAGTGAATTGAACTTGCTCAAATGTCGATGAATAGCGCCACTGTCCCAAAACTTCAGCCCTTTACTGTACTTTAGTGACGCCCTTTTTAAAAATTCTGAGACTTGTTGACATATCTACATAAAATTCCCTTTAATTTGATACCTCAAACGTTAAAATCGGTTCAGCCGTTGTTGCGGTTGGACTGTGAAAAGAAAACCGCTTGCGTATTAATATACAGGATGTCTGTAAAGTCCGTCACCAAACGCCATAACTTTGTTTATTGGGTCAAAATAAGCAAAAAAGTTCCTGTGAAGGTATGTCCTAAAATGCATATTTACCCAGATATCCGCCATTTTGTATTTTTCACAAAATATTTTTTATCTCCGAAGTTTGTGAATTGTTTTTTTTGAAACTTGGTATGTACCTATAACTAGTCAAGGTTAGTTTATGAAAAAATAATCAGCATGATCGAATAGTAAATTTCAAAATGGCGGCAGTTTGAAACCTTTAATTTGAAATATCAGAAAAACGTTATGTAGTACAAAAAAATATGAAGAATTAACATTTTTATAAAATTTAATTTCCTGTCTATTGACACCAGAATTATGAAAATCGGTTAATAAATAACTGAGTTATGGTCAAATTTATCTACTGAGGCAGCGTAATTGACCTATGTCAGCGCATGACTCAATGCAACAATGGGCCATTTTCCTCCCAATTTATGCTGCCTCGTTGGATAAATTCGACCATAACTCAGTTATTTATTGACCGATTTTCATAATTCTGGTGTCATTAGACTGGAAATTAAATTTTCTGAAAATTTTAAATCTTCATATTTTTTTGTACTACGTAACGTTTTTCCAATATTTCAAATTAAAGGTTTCAAACGGCCGCCATTTTGAAATTTACTATTCGATCATGCTGATTATTTTTTCATAAGTCAAAGTCAAAGTCAAAGTCAAACATTCTTTATTGCCATAAAACATATAAATGCATTGGCTTGCGTCACAAAACAAAATAAATCAATACTTAATAACTATACATTCCTGTTTCCTATCTATTTTCTATAAATTCCTTTACAGAATAAAAACATTTTTCATTCAAAAATTTCTTTAATTTTCTTTTGAAATGGTCATAACTATCCTCAGTCTTCAGAGAGTTAGGGAGGGCATTAAATAGTGTGACGGCGTTATAAAATGTGTGGCGCTTGAAAAAGGAAGTACTATGGTGAGGGATGTTTAGTTTGAAGGTATTTCTAAGGTTGTAATTCGACTGTGGTACAAGAGGTTGGAAAATGCTATGGTTTTGTTTAAAAAAAAGTAATGTTTGAAAGATGTAAATACTGGGAAATGTAAGGATACGGAGATCCTTAAAATAAGATTTACACGACTCTCTTTGACGAATGCCAGCTATTATTCTGATAGCCTTCTTTTGAAGAACAAATACACGATTTGAATTTGATGTTTCAGATCCCCAAATTGTGACAGCATAAGAAAGGTAGGGAAAAACCAAAGAATAATAAGCTGAAAGAAGAACAGCTGTATCCGTAAAGGTTGCAAGTCTACGGAGAACAAAGATTCCCGAACAAATCCTCTGTGCAACGTTATGAATATGGGAGGAGAATTTCAGATTCCTGTCCACAAAAAGCCCCAAGAATCTTACAAAGTTTTCGGAACAAACCTCCACATCATCAATCAAAACATTAAGGTCATCACAGCGCTTTGAAGTAATTGAGAAATTTAACAATGTAGTTTTTTCGGTATTTACAAGAAGACCATTCTCACGGAACCACTGAACTATTGAGTTGGACTCCACAAAAGTATTCACCTCCATATCCTCACGACACTCATTATCGATGACAACTGACGTGTCATCAGCAAATAAGCACAAATGAGCATCTTTGACACAACTCTTCAAATCACTCACAAACAAAATAAACAAGAGTGGCCCTAGGATGGAGCCTTGTGGCACACCCGCCTTAACGGTCTGCACATCAGATGAGAATCTTTTGATCACGTTTCCATCCTTGAATGGTATTTGAACTACCTGTCTACGTTTTGATAAAAAGGATGAAAACCATTGATGGGCTACACCACGTACACCAATGTTGTCAAGTTTTTCCAACAGAAGGCTATGTGAAACCATGTCAAACGCCTTTCGAAGATCAAAGAAAACACCAGATGCTGATCTACCACCATCCAGAGCATTTACCACCTTATCCAACAGCATAAAAATCGCATTGATAGTTGAACCACCCTTCACAAACCCAAACTGGTTGTTGAACAAGACGTCACAATCCATAAAAGACCACAGTCTGGTTAAAACCGCCTTCTCAAAGATTTTGGAAAATGTTGAGGCAACTGAAATTGGTCTAAAATTGTCCAAAACGTCCACTCTCCCCTTTTTATGCAAGGGCGTTACTATGGATAGCTTCAAATAATCAGGAAAAACACCACTTTCAAAGGAATGGTTAATTAAATGGACAAGTGGCTTGACAAAATACTGACTACATATCTTGAGTAATTTAGATGAGATATTGTCATAACCCGATGATGTCTTAGGTTTTAGTGACCTAATTAAGTCAGCAACCTCCTCTTCCGAAACAGGTGTTAGGAAAAATGATGACTTTGAGCTAGACCTCTGGCATGTGGGAAGACTGATGGGTGCAGACGAGGAGCCACCTTTAGACACACTAATAAAGAAGTTATTGAAAATGTTTGTTACCAGTCTTGGATCACTAATAACATCACCCTTATCATCTTTAACAGTTTGAGTAAAATTTGAAGACATGTTTTTCTTGCCTCTGTTCTCATTTACAATTTCCCATACGCTTTTGACTTTATTAGAAGAGTTTTGAATGATATTATGCACTTTAGATGACTTTGCAGCTCTGATACTAGCTCTATACTGCCTCTTCAAAGACAAGTAGTGTTGTCTCCTTTCATCAGAAGCATCCAGATCCTTAGTGAAACAATACCACTGAAGAACCGTATCACGGAGTCTCTTTTGATCATCATTCAAAATCACCCTAGTATGTGGAACACGCTTACGAAGTCTGATTTTTTTCTCAGGAAATGCTTGTTCAAAATAATATTGCAAGATTGATTCAAACAGATTCATTTTTTCATTGATAGTGCCTTCCGCAAAAACACTACACCATGTTTCCTTGCCAAGAAGATATTTGAATATGCGAACATTGTCATCTGAAAAGGATCTTCTAAATGAGTTCTAAAGGATCTTCATAAACTAACCTTGACTAGTTATAGGTACATACCAAGTTTCAAAAAAATCAATTCACAAACTTCGGAGATAAAAAATATTTTGTGAAAAATACAAAATGGCGGATATCTGGGTAAATATGCATTTTAGGACATACCTTCACGGAACTTTTTTGCTTATTTTGACCCAATAAACCAATTTATGGAGTTTGGTGGCGGACTTTACAGACACCCTGTATAGATGGATAGTATCCTTGAGCATATGCAGAGTTTTAGACCTGACTCGCCGACTGAAGCCCAAATAATTGTCTGATATAAATAATTGTCTGGTTAATCTGAAAGCCAAAGATTTTCCTAATAAAATAAGTCTAAAACAGTTTTATTATTGTCATTAGAACCAGAAATATAAGAAAAATTTACATATCATACTTTTTTTACCTTTTAAATAACATAGGAAATGAGTATGTAGGTTTGCTGACAAGGGGATGAAGAAAAGTGGGACTTATAAGCCATAATCCAGTAAAACTCAACTATTGGAAGCCAAATACGAAATATCGTTGATAAATGATAAAAGATAAGCGAGATTTATAAGTATCTGTATATTTTGAGGTTATATTGGACAACGTACTATGTTTACCAATTTCAGTATCTCAGTAACCAATGGTCATACAGTAATAAATAAAAATACTAAATTGTTTGATTTTTTGAGCTGAATTCAAAAAATAAAACAAAATTTTCATAATTTAAATTTTGGGATACCAAAAAATTAAAAACCCATTTTTGAGGTATTAAATCCCCCCTTTGGACCCCTTAGGATGACACGATCGAATTTATTTTTTATATGGTGTTAAAATATCCAGTTTTAAGAGCCCACACCAAATTTTATATGGATCGAACCTTTTTCACCAGATTTATTGCATTTACAAAAAAATACAGCCTTCCCCCCTTCCACCCTCAAAAAAGGGGCCTTCCACCCCCTGAATTGTTATGGACTCATCGGATTCTTCAACTAGAGCCTAAAGATGACCTATGTACCAACTTTCAAGGTGGGGCTATTTTTTCAGACAAAGTTAGTTTTTACTGTACTATTTCGTTTCTCAGGAAAAATGGAAGAAAATGATTATTATATTGAAAACTATAGGCAAATTAAATGTTCAACCGTATATTATTTCAATGAATTAGGCTTAATTTTTCATGCGGAGAGAGTAAGTAAATTTTTTCACTTGAATATACGGAGTTACAGAAACAATTTTGAATCTTTGTTAATTAATTTGCATTTGTCAAAATTAAAATTTGATTTTATTGTGCTTGGAGGGACATGGTTGGGTGAGGATGGGGGCGGTTTACAACTCGATGGTTACAATTTTTGTCGTTCTTCAAGGGGGGTAAACCAAAATGATGGAGTGGCGATGTATGTGAGTGAAAGAGTGAATGTGTATAAATGTGATCAACTGGAGCTGGGCGACGTGTACGGGTTGACTTGAGAATTTTCTTATCGTGATAAGCGGTTCAACCTCTTATCAGTATACCGCACTCACGACAGTGACTTGGACAATTTCACAAACGCACTTGGACAGTATTACGAAAACTCAGAAGACTCAAAAATTTACATATTAATGGGTGACATTAACACAAACCTACTACAAACGGACAATAAAACTGAACGGTACCTGGATGTTCTGTATGAATATGGTTTTATGTGTGGCATTAACGTTCCAACCCGGGAGGTTGGAATTAGCAAAACATCCATTGACCACATTGGGGACAAGACAAATGACCAACTCGGCATTTGACCAACTGGGTTCCCCATCACGTAGGGACGGCTAGCTCCATAGACGCCGTTTGATCACAGCTGTCAGACAGGCTCCGGCCGGCGGGGCACACGGGAGACTTGCGGATCGCTAGGATGTCCGGCAGGGCACACGGGAGACTTATGGACTGAACAGCAGCAGGTGTGCCAACCTCATCAGAACATTCATGAATAATAATTTTTCTATTTTCTGAATGATAATGTTACGGTTTAAGCGGCTTGATGTTAATATTTAATTCGAAAAAGATACAATTACAGTAATAAAAAACTATGATCTTATCTGATGATCTTACTATCGTTATTTAGGGCCTAATGATTATTTTAAAATTTAAAGTTGTGTAGACAAAAGGGGAAACAAGGAATTAATGATCACAAAAAAGAAGATAGCGACGGAAAGAGCAAAATATTACAAACTTTGCATTCCATATTTATTTTATAGGAGAATTATTT
Organism: Flexamia atlantica; assembly: GCA_035578135.1. NCBI lineage: Eukaryota > Metazoa > Arthropoda > Insecta > Hemiptera > Cicadellidae > Flexamia > Flexamia atlantica. The sequence goes on from JAQJVK010000001.1 coordinate 38,410,307, forward strand.
ATTTTCCATTTTTATTTTCATCGAAGGTAGTGAAGTGGCAGATTTGATGTTGTCAGCTGAGGGGCAATTTTAGATGTGTTCTTATGGTCAAGGAACACATTTGATTGCAATGTTTCACTGGAAACAGTTATTGTTTTAGGTTAAAGTGAAAATTTAATGAACAAAAGGTTACTCTACCAAGAAATACTATAAACAACATCCTATGATATGCTTTTATATCAATATCAACAAACCGAAGCTCTGAAGATTCAAAAATCTTGTTTCCGCACTAAGGTTGAAATCTTGCTAAATTATATGAAAATGCGGTGGCTCAGTGGTCAACGCATGTGGCCACTCACTCCGAGGTCCCGGGATCGATTCCCGCTTGGCTACGACATTTTTACATAGTAAGCGGCATAAAGAATTTTTTTGGGTGTAAGTAAATGACTCCACAATAAATTAAATTGAACTTAAATTTCAACCTTTTTTAGATTCGTTGAAGCCTCTATAATTTTTACTTTCCTTCTTTCAATTAATTTATCACCTAATTATTACATTAAAATTCCATAAATGAATTTCAAAGCTACATTATTGAAGTCGTACGATTTGAGTAAGTGAACGCTGAAAAGGCGGTAGGCCTAATTAAGAATCTAAAACATCCATTAACTTCAGGCATCAAGAAAAACTGTAGGCCTTATATTATCTTATTAATTCAGTAAACCCTTGTACATAAAACAACTATATCTAAGTAATATTTTGGTAATTTTATTAGCAAAGA